>SNQN01007149.1:16889-34746 GCA_008642245.1 Bassia scoparia
CTCTGGTTTGCCGAAGACGAAGCACGAAGGAGAAGGAGCGAGTGTGGTTGTGGCTCATGGAGTTTGAATGGGTATTGATGTTGCTTCGTTATTGTTCTTAGCGGGTGGTGGGCAAGAAGGGAGGTGGTGGTTGGTTTGGTTTTGAAGGATTGAAGAGGGTATAAGGAAATGGAAGATTGAAAGATGAAGAAGAAGATTTGCACTTAAATTCGGAAAGATGGTAAAGTTTGGGTTTGACATTGAAGGAAGAAGGAAGAAATTAGATTTTTCTTAATGGTTATTGAGTAAAAACTAACAGAATTTAGTCAATAATTAACACCGTCAGTTTAAATTTTAACGGTCAGGGTTAACGTGAGCTATTATACTCCCTAACCTCAGGGTTACCTGATCCTATCGCTGAAACCTCGGGTGTATAGAGAGCTATTAGCCAACACCATCATGTGTACTTGGGGCAAATTTCCCAAAAGTAAAAAAAGTCGGTGACTAGATTCAATTGTTTTTTTATGAAAAATAAATAATTGAAAGGCGGGTGCGTCATGGCCCCGTGGGGTGTGGTGGCTAAGATGCGTGCGTTTATGGCGGGTGGTTTTCGATGGTGGGGGGGGGGGCGAGGGTAGTTACTAAGTTTTGCGGGGAAATTGAGTGAAATAGCGGGAAGTAAGAACGTACTTAGAGGAGATGCTAGGGCAATTTCCCTACCACCAAGCAAAAGAAAATTGGCTTCGGCCGACCGAGGTTACTGACCGAAACATGGTCACTAACGCTGAGTGTCGGAATACGGATCGTCAGGTAATGATAGGATTTACCGATCGAAAATCGGTCGGTGTGAGGCATTACCGACCGATATGTCGACCTAAAAAACATGACCAGAAAATTTGAGGGAAAAACCCATCACTGACCATTACTAATCGGTCGGTATTATCAGACCGATTTAAGTTCGGTCGTTGACATACCCGACTGAATTAATGTGTCGTGCTGAATGGTCTTTTCCTCTAAAAACAATGGGAAGTGTGGTAAACAGAGATTACACACGCGAAAAGTTCGATCAGCGTAATAGCGACGCGATCTACTTTCGGTCAGTAATCTTTATTTTATTAATATAATATATATTTAATTTCGGTCGCGTAATTTGCACTTCTGAAAATAAACAAAAAGGCAGAAACCAGCTAGCAAGCTAGTTTCCATTTAAACTACAAAAGCAAAATGCATGAAAATATACATGTGATCATACAACTTGAGTATATCCGTTGCCTATTCTATCAACAAATTAAAAAAAAAAAAAATAGTCTATTTGTTATTGCAATAAAATGAAATATACAAACTTATATAGGTATCCCATAATCCGAAACATTCAGTATAGTGTAGCCTGCGAAAACATACAACTTGATTTTTCCACCATGTTTTGTACCATTGTTCATGGGTAGTTAAATTGGCAAAAGCATCTTCACACTATAGCCAGTGGCAACGTAAAACTAAGTGAGTATGAAGCAGGTCCCTTAAGTTAGCAAGATCGATGGCCTTTGGAGGCATTCGTTGTGGGAATAACCTGGATTTGAACACAAAATAGTAATCAGAGAACAAACTTTAACCTAACAGAAAATACAAGTAGCACTTGTGGAGTAATAACAAAAGTAAAAATACCTTGTGCCAGGAGTTGCTTTAATCTGTGGAAACTGAAATAAAATTAATGGGATTCAATGCATCGAATTCTTCGCGCGTTGGTGTAACCAGACCCTTCATATGTGTAATAAATTTTCATCAATCACAGAAAGAAACAGGTCATAAGGTTGGACATGACTAATAAATCTCCAAGAATCTTTTTTATTGAAATAACTTAAACTTACCTTGATAATCTCAACAGCTTTATCAACACACATTTTCCCCAGGAAATAAATGGCTAGATAATAATCAGAATTTAAAAGAAATCATAGTTTTAGCGTGACCAAATGAAGTTTATATATTAAAGTTCAGAGATCATAAAAAACGCTCACCGCGACCATTACGCAGGAAGCTTCAGCAAGACACAAACAGCCGACCAGATATCATTGACGATGAATACTCAGGTTGCTATCCAAAAATAAGCTCAGGAGCTCGATAGAACCGAGAGCAAAATAATATGGAAATGTTGGCTTCACACCTTGACCTGGATTGAGAAATACAAACTAAACATCAAATTTGGGGGATTTGTTTTCACCTGCACATCCGTTTCCAAGAAAGAGTAGTGGGAGAGAAAAGATCAACGTAGAGGTTTTCAGAACCTTTGATAGTTAAGGTACAACAAGCTAAAGATTTTTTAATTTTTAAATTGAGTTATCCGTCTATCGAATAAGGATTAGTTACACATACGATGATTAATTCTACTACTATCTGTATACCTTCATACTGGGAAAAAGTTTAAAGGAACATGAGTATGATACGCTAAACATTGATAGATTCGGAGGACATATAGAAGACAAATACAAATGAATACAAACAATACAAAGCAATTAAGAAGCATGCATTTTAACTAACTCTTCACAGCACAAAAAATATAAAGGAAGAAAAAACCATCTCCAACCTATAGACACTACAACAAGAACATTCTGTAAACTACACGCAAAATTAAAATGACCAAAAGAGTCAACTAAAGGATTAAAAAAACAAGAAAAGAAGGCTTGACATACAAGGACTTTTAGCGCTTCCAAAATCACATATTGTTCACTTTGTGAGTAGGGGATCAAACCTGGCAATATCACTTCAGATTCACCATCAATGTTCGAGCTTATGATTTAATCATTTCAAGCTTATGTTTCAAAAATGTTTGAAAAGAAAAACTAAAGACACAACATAGACCAAAACCATTTGAGCGCTTCAGAATCTCTATGGCAACACTCCCGGAACATTATGCAGATAAGCCAAGCCCTATTAAATCAGCAGCACAACAACACATATTACACATTCACACGAAATAGAGAATTATGTCTTCAAATGAAGAACAAAATACATACCTGATATGTGTATCAACTAACAAATTTAATCATGGATGAGCGGCATCCTTTTCTTAGCACTGATGTAAGAGTGTTCAAGAACCCGATAACAATTGTCTCAGGAACATACTCCCATCACCAAATTTGAGGAAAAAGCTCATCTTTACAGTTGGGTTGAGAAGAAAACAATCTTTAAGAGAAATTACGTTTGATGATCCAACACTCTTCATCAACATGCAACATCACGATCATTATATCGACCTATCCGCCTACTGCAAAAACCTCTTCTTGATTGTACAAATTCTCTCTCATTATCCACAGCATTTGTGCCAGAACAAGATAACATCAGAATAATATAACGTTTCTTAAAACAACAGAAATATAAATTCATAATTCTAGATCAAGAGTCTAATATCTAATCTTATATCTTCAACATAACCAATTGCATATTCACTGAAAACATATCCAAAAAGACCCAGTGCCTACAATCTCTTTCTCCGCAATTAACTGGTGTCTGTCCAAAAGAAATGCAACTGTGTTAAAACTACAAACACCCCCAACCTGAATTAATGCAGCAATAAAGACCAATAACATCTCCAGCAAACAATACATCAATTCAAGTTGTCTACTCAGTATATGCTACAAAGTCCATAAATAAAAGAGTAAAAGCTCCATTGATAACGAACTCGTGCCAACATTTTAAAAAATTAGAAGCTCAGCACCGTGACATCAAGTGAAAGTTATAACATCATTACGGAGTTATTTTCTCATAACCAAATTCAATGGAGAACTATGAAACAAAATGAGAATTAAAGAGTATCCATATCAATAACAACTCAAACAAGGGGAAAACAACTTTACTCGAAACAAAGCTATCAAATACCAACAAGAAAAATACCACACACCTATTTAGGTTCTCATTTTTACCACAATTGGTTGAGATTAATTGTGTCCCTGTGACAGCACCATTGCCGCCGTCTACACCGCAGAAGCCCACTCCTGCCAATTCGATCAATTTAATGCTCCACCACATTACAATCACACATATAAAAGTTAAACAAAACTCAACCATGTCCAAAAATACAAGGTTAAAAAAATCATTATAACTCTAATTCTCACTCGAATAATGGTCTAAAACCTAAATTACACAAAAAAAATAATGAAAACACTAATTTAAACAGAAATGAGAAAATTCACCACTTAAGTACTAATTTGAGGTATAATCAAGGAAAAAGCAAAAAATAATATAATTTGGAAAAAACGAAAAAAACTAGATCTAAAAACCCCCAAAAAACGAAAAATCAAAACGAAGAAATTCTAATCTAAACCAATAAAACAATCATTGCTGACCAAAAATCAATTTGGTTCAAAATCAGATAAAAGAGGAATTTCACAAAAGAAATCATATTCTTTTTTAAACATGAAAAACGAACCAAAAAAATAAAAATACGAAACACCTTAACTCGTGATTGGCGGTGAGTTGGTGCGAGCAGCGTTGGCGCAGCGGCAGAGCAAGGAGCGCGGAAGAGCAGTTTGCCGTGGTCGGTGGTGTTGACGAAAGAGAGAGAAGAGAAGAGAGAAAGGAAAAAGGGAAATGAAAGAGAGAAAAAAAAAGGGGAATCGCCCGAGAGGAGAAGGAGAGAAGAACCGGAGTGGTGGGGGTCATCAGGCCTTATCTGGTGGAGAGAGAGACGGCCGGGACATTGGTCGCAGTGAAGAAGAGAGAAGCCAGTGTGTCCCCGGTGGTGAAGAGAGAGGAGGAGCAGGTTCAAGGGTTTCGCTGGTTGAGACGTAGAGGGGTTTTGAGGGTCGAATTTTACAGGTGAGGAGTGTGTTTGAGGGTCGAATAAAGAGAACAGGGAAAGGAGAGAAAAAAAGCTTTTTTTTAGTTAAAAAAAAAGCTTACGACCCGACAAATCGATCAATAAAATTTCTATTTTATTTTATTTTTTTAATTACGTGCTGAATGGAGGGAAGTTGTGGCACAAAAATAATCAATAAACTTACGACCGAATTATCTTGGTCGTACACCAACTGATCGATTTTAATCGGTCCGGTAATACCGATCCCGACCGATAATCGTCAATATTATTACACCGATCGCTTTTAGCGGTGTTGTCGTGTTACTCCGACCGACGTTTTTTTCGGTCGATATTTCGGTCACTTAGCAAAAATTCTAGTTAGTGTCATTGCCAATCACAACGACAATTGTATCCATACTCATTTAAAAGAGTGACCAAATGTGAAAAAAATAAAACACAAGCCACAAAAAAAACAAGCCACCTCCTTCGTGAAACAAACCACCCACGAGCATCCAACCTCGCTTCACACAACTTAGGCTGTTAGCTGGGGCGAGTAAAATTCAGAGATCGTCCCACCCCCCCAAATGGACATGATGGTTTTATACATTTATTTAGTTGTGGCGAGGAATGCAGGAAAGTTTTCGGACCCGTCATAGAGATGGAGAAAAAAATAGGTAGGGGATGGAGATGAGAAGCCAAACATCCGTCCCCGTCCCGCCCGCCCCGTTGACAAAGGCCTACACCATAACTCCCTTCAAATGTGGGGGTGATTTTTTACAATTGGTGCATATCGATTAGGCGCATGTGCCAACCCACACCCAACCAGACACTCATGCCATGGTGGATAAAGCCTGAAACTTACAACATGTGGACACTAGAACTGGACTGAGACAATCGTGATCGAACTAAGGTTGTGGCAGTGGAATGGATGGGGTTTAGTCAGACGTAGCTGTTTGGCGTGGATTGTGCTGGCTGTTGTTATACTTTGGAGATTATTTTGAAAATATTTCATATAATTAAGCGGACATATTAAGTAATGAGGACATAACAATTTCATTTTTACACTTAAAAATGAAATTATTATATTACTAATTCTCTGATTTAAACACCAAAATCTCTTCCGTAAAAACATGCAAATTGCCAATAAGCGTGTAAAACAAAAAAAAAAAAAATTATAGCGAGTGCAAAGGTCAGGTTGTATCTAGGAGGAAGATGTGTAATAATTCAGCAGATTGTTCACGCAAAAAAGAAAAAAAAAAACAGCTTTGAAGTCATTTGTTTGAAAATTAGCAAAAGTACAGGTCATTGATCTTCTTATAACATTTTCCATCTTTCTTAAATTGTAAACTTATCTTGAATCCAGAAGGATTGAAGGCTGGTCCTCAGGTGATAAATTTCAGCTACCATCTCATTAACAGTGATTGTCTCACTACTACAGAATAGAAGACGAATCAATACGAAGCAACCACAAAGATCCTTTTTACGGCTCAAATCTTCTTAACCCGGACATTCAGTGAAAGAATGAAAGAGGACAGAACTGGTTACAAAAAACATTTGCTAATGCAGTATCTAAGTATTGCATTGATTCATTCTCTAAATAACAGAAACAAACATATAGAGGTTTCCCTCAAAATTGTGACAAATTGATTGTGCAACCAGTCCGACCATGGTAGAACTTGTGGGGCATGCCCTTGTGAATAGCACCGTTCACCTTGATGTCGACATACTGGCCGATGTGGAAGTTGCGAAGGTAGACTGAGAGCGGGATGACTCCCTTTCGCCTGAACCCCCGTGCGAACAGATCCCGTGTCCTGGCTCTCGCTCCGTGTCCAGCCGGCATCTTTTCTCTCTCTTGCTTGCTAACTGACTCACTCTGCTGTGGCGACGGGGAGGAAATGGGGGGGACGGAAGCAAGGAAATGACTAGGGTTTTGGAAGAATGGTGGCTTTTATACAAAGGCTGTGAATACTTTTAAACCCTATTGTCTCTCATTTTTTTGGGCTTTGGTCTGTTGTAGTAAATGCTGTCTTCCTATTTTGGGCTTACGGAAGCTGATCTGTTTTTGTAGTATTTGGGCCTACACTGATGAGTGATGATTATTGCTCGTCCAAATTTGATTAAAGTTGGTAATTTCTAGTATACAATGCAGATCTGTAAGGCAGTAAGGCCCTTTTTTTGGGCCTCTTTCTGGGTTATATTAGAACTCAAGTGAGCTGACGTTAGTTAAATTGAAATAAAGTGGATTGAAGTTAATTAAATTGAAGTCAATTGAAGCAGCTGAAGTGAACTGAAAAAAAGTTGATTGAACAAACTGAATTAGGTTAAAGTCAACTCAAATTGGTGTTATGAAGAACAATGTCTAAATGGTACAAATACAACAACTTAAAAATAARCATATGCTGAACGAAAGTGACTCCATCTTTTAAGTTGAGGAAGGTCAGGATTATAATACAACATCTATTCAATTGAGGGCTCACTCGGGTATTTAGGGTCTTCTCAAAGCAAATTGGGTCGGGCGTCAGTCCTAAAGAGCAAAAAAACTTGCTGGCGACATCCGACTAGACTCTGGGATAAAAAATAGACTTATTTTACTCAGCTATAATTTGATTTTTATTTGGTTACCTCGAGATTGTTCAACATCTAAATGCACATAATTCTTTGGTGCACCCGAGACCACCTTACTCAACATGATCCTAAGCTAATGTTCATTTTCAAACGCATAGGTTTAACCCTAAATATAAATGTTCATTTCAAAAGTCAAATGTATCTAAAATGTAAATGTACATGAGGAGCACATTGTTCAATATGATCCGAGTTAATAGTAGACCAACTCGTCCAAATGAGTAGTAACTAGTAACTGGGATTTGGGATTATGGGTTGAGGCCAAGTTAAGCTCATTTTTTAAAGAGCACGTCAATGGTAAATTATTCTATACAATCCCCCGTACCTAGCAATATACAACCCACTAATCTTTCAAGCAATGTTTTGATTTTGTTTTAAAATTATAATATCTTTATTTATTTTTTTTTAAAAAGAAAACATATTCCTTGTTTTTTGCTGCCCATTATATTATCACGTGAGGTAGGGTTGTATGTAGCAATATGGGGGAGGGTTGTACAATATAAGCGTTGACCTTAGGGGAGGGGGGTTGTATTTTGCTAGGTAGGGGGGATTGTACCTAATAATTTGCGAGGTTAGTGTTGAAATTGAGAGATTAATATTTTAGATGTTATGGAATTGGGCTGGAATTGGGCTAAATTTTAATTCCAATTTCTAAGGATAACCAAACAATGGAATTAGCCCAAATTTCAAATGAACTCTGGGAAGTCAAACAGGTCCTTAACTTATTTGTATTTATTTTCACTATGAATCAAATTTCAATTTTCTTTTGAAGCAAATAGTTAGGGTGTGTTTATTTAAGTTTATTTTTAATCCAGTTTAATTTCTGACATAATTTTCTCCCCTCATAAAATATTCAGTTCAATTCATTTGTTTTCAGCTGATGTGTAAATAGACCCTTAGTTTATATAATTCCGATGTTTCTTTTAAATTTTCTAGAAGTTAAYTGTAATGTARATATATGTTGACCAATTTTCCTCATCACCATCTTTACAATGACAATGATCATGTAATTGCGTTGTAAACACAACTCTAGAAACGCGCAACGACCAAAAACATTGAAAGATATTTGACTCGTGACATTTCAACAATAGAATCCTCATTTCCCATTCTCATACATGCTTTTCCAACAGCAATTCTTAGCTAACTTTTGACCATGTGACATAATCTTATTCCAAGTTATTGTTGAAGGTTCATTAGAAAAGTCACATATTTTCACATTTCTAATTCACATTAGCAATAATTAGCGATTATATTTATATCACTTTTAATTTAGATACGACATTTTGGAAGGAAAAGAAGAAGCGCTGCGCGCGGGTTCTCGAATAGTTTGGATCACAAGTGTCACATGGCTAAAAAATCGGAAGAAGAAATTTGTAATGCGGAAATTACAACTAGTTGAACATTCAATTAGTTTTGTCTGAACTATGCACCTCATTATTCTTATATTTCTTCCTGTTTAATTCAATTCTTTTTTGGATGCTACAAGTTTAGAATTCAAACCACCATTTGTTTTTTCCAATAATTGTCCTTATCTTTTGACAACTACTCACCAACCTACTCTTCACCACAACTTGTCAAGCATTAAAACTATATACTATAAAGCATCATACCAAAAAAACAAAACAACTTTGATCAGCATTATTATTATCTCATTCATTATCTAAACCAAAAAAATTATTGGCAAGATTACTCCCTCTTTAATCCTCCTCATGCTCTTGTCACCCTAACTCTACTACCACACAACCATGCAGCGTCACAAGGAACCGTTCTAGGGAAAGAGATCGGCATAAAGCGACGACAGAAGAATACTTCCTACTTTTCACGACACCCTAAGCGGGTCCAATCCCTCGGCGATCCAAATCGCCAAGGCGAAGACCACGGACAATCCCCAACTTCGGGGGATTGGCATGATAGACGATCCCCTAACCGAGGGCCCGGAAGATCAGTCTAAGCTAGTTCGGCCGGGCCCAAGGAATGTACGGGTAGCTGACCAGAAGAGCTTAGCCTAATAATGATAATGAATTTTTACTTCTTGAAGGCGAATTTAACGAGTAAGCTGCGTGGTGCTAGGAAAGGGACTCAACTAGTGAGTTACACGTGAAATGCCGTTGTTGGTGGCACGGGAGCGTTCAGGTTTGCTAAGGGTTTTATGTTACGGCTAAGACGCACAAGTTTGATCAGAAGACTGGTGATGCTGTTTTGTTGCTCAATGTCTTTGTTAATCATGCCGATTCTAGTGTTAGTGTTGGACATCGGGCGGCGGGTCGACGGGCTCCTCCAGTGGTGGTGGATTCTTCAATCTAGCAAGGAGAACTCTCTCTATATGGTGTCCCTTAAGTTTATATCGGGATTCTTTTTGTATTTGTGTATTTTTTAATGTATGCAGCACTAGGGGGTACAAGTTAAGTTGGGTGTAGGCCGATGGGGATAAACATGGATATTTGTAACGGAGTCCTAGTTTTTTACCATTAGGTCACCAAGACGTGATCGTTTGGAGTTTTGGAATTGTTGTATTTTTGTATTGGAGAAAATTGATTGGAACATTTTTTTTAGAATTAAAATTGTAGTGCATTATTGTGAACTTTGGCTGTGTTTGTAAATGAGTTTAACTTTGAATGAAGGAATAATAAGTAAGTGTTGCGTGTTCCATTCTTGTCGAGTTGTCGTCTAAACTCAACTTGCAAGTGTCTTATGAAAAAGATCAATAGATTATTTGGAACAAATAAAGATTTGTTTTCTTGGAATAAATAATTACGAGTATATTATTTGGTAAGTTCAACAATTCATCATTTGTCATAGGTAAAGTTATTATTATATATATGGTAGATTATTGAGGGTGCTTTAGTAATGCGCTATTTAAATTATTATAGAGGGTTAATTTTGGCTGACGTCAGAGCATCTTTTTAATGAGCTAATAAAGCAGTACAATTACATGAGAGTGATTATTCTGACTTCTAATTAATTGTAAAGCCCTCAAATCAGAGTATGGTTTTTGTCATTTGCCATTGTGGAGATAGATCAAGACCTAATTGGCTCCTATTTTTGATTGGTTTTTAGAGGACATGTTCTTCGATTTTGAAAATAAATGAGTGACCCTTATAATTACCACCACATCATTATATACACAATAGAATAAAACATTATTATATATACAATAATTTGGAATATTGTCACTCGTACCCTTAAAGTATAATTGTATAATTATTTTAGGGTTTTTCTATAAAATACCCCTCTACTTTTGCGTTTTCTACAAAATAAACCTATTAAATTTTTTGTCAACATCATAAATCCAAACTTTAATAGCATTCCACAACATAACCTAAATTCCTAAATTAGCTTAACCATGCAATGGTTAGTTTAATTTAAAAATAAAAATTAAAAAACAGAAAAAAAATGAAAAACCCCCTCCCACCACCCACCACCCTCCCAACAACCAAAACCTCCATTAAAATTAGTCACTTCACCGCAACACCATTACACCAGAATGTCTTTGCCACCGCCAGATTCTGCTATCCAAATACTGGATTTCGACGAAGAAGACAACGACAACAATAACAACACCAACAAATTCAACAAATTAAAAGCGAACTCAAAATCAGCAACATGGATGACGACGACCAAGATCTCGCCCTAAATCCCCAACTGTAATGTCAATTACCAGTCGCAAGAGACCCAGATCTCGATCTCGCCCTAAATTCCCAATTCCCGATGATCTCTACTATTTTGTTGACTCCGACCCAACTCCTCCTTTTAAAATCATCAATTCTTCTTCATTTCCAGGTCTCTCTTTCTTTTCCTTTCTTCAATTCTTCTATTTTACGCCCCATCTTCAATTTTTCAGTGGGTTTCGTCGAATTCGTGGTGTTGGGTATTACTTCGAATGGGTTGAAGTTGTTCGAATGGGGGAGAGGGGTTCGAATCTGGGTTCGTTCGGGGGGAGGGGAGGTTCGCTGCTACTCCGATCCTTCTGTCTTGGAGGTGCTCGAATGGTGTGTTCGAATGGTGATATGGTGGTACGAAGGTGCAGCGATCGAATGAGTGATGATTCCATAGTGGTGGAAGATGGTGCGAAGGTGATGTGATGGTGCAAAGATGGGGTGCGTGGTTGTCGAAAGTGGTGGATTGGTGGCGAGTGGGGTGGAAGAAAATATAGGGGTTGGAGATGGTGGATGAGGGTGGAAGAAGATGGTGGCTGGTGGTTTTATTTTTATTTTTTTAAATATTGTAATTAATCATGTTTGATTAAAATTAACCACTAAGCTTATGTTGTGGAATGCTACTAAAGCTTGAGTTTATGATGTAGACGAAAAATTTAGTAGGTTTATTTTGTAGAAAACGCAAAAGTAGAGGGATATTTTATAGAAAAACCCATTATTTTATTATGTACGAAGTATACATTTACGATTTACCTATCTCCCTTGTATAGTTGTATAGTTTCTTTATTTTTTAATTACAATTCTATGATTAATATCATATGAAAATGTGATTAGGTTAACTACAATAATCWCTTTAATAATTAAAAAAATCAAAGAAGGAAGAAATTAATTGAGGTACTTATTTATTTGGTCAAATAAGTGTGTAAATGCAAGATAGACAAATTAGAGCGTAAGTAGACTTATGTGTGAAGATAACGTTAATTCGTTCTTTCTTTCAATCTTGTGTAAGAGCATGGACGGTGAGGAAGATTTCAGATATATTTTCTTTAACTTATTATTAGTCTTGAACTTATCTTAATTATTCCCTCCGTAACGTATTAATCGTAATGATTTGACATAAAATAGAGAGGAAAAATGTCTAATTGTTGTAGTTAATATATTACGAAGGGGGTAATAAACTCTGATTCAACCTTATATTGAATGTTATAAGGATCAGTATTAGACTTGATTAAACATAAAAACCAAACCATTTTGACTTGATTTGAACTACGGAGTATATATTATACGTAGTATAGAGTACTTCGTATTAACTTAGGTGGCTCTGTTTGGTACTTTTAAGTTAGTTTAAATGATAATAGGTTTAAGTTTTAAGTCAATTTAAATAATTAAAGGTGTTTCAAGATAGCGCTGACAAAATGGTCGTGTCATTTGTCGTATTTTTTTGTGTTGAGTTTTTTGTACCTAATTCGATCTATTTTTTTCATGTCTATTCGTGTCGACCCATTTAAGTTTTTGTGAAAATTCGAACCTACCCGCTTTTTTCTAGATCATGTTCGTGTCGTGTCAACTTTTGCCTGCGCTACTAAATATTTCGGCCTATGAAATATATATATTTTTTATTTTTAAGTTTCGCGTGTTGGTTTCGTGTTCAGAATTTCAACCTTAATCTAACCCATTTATTTTCAGGTCTTTTTCGTGTCGAAAAATTCGAACCTAACCCGTTTTCCAGGTCGTGTCAGCTTTTGCCTGCGCTATTTGAAGATGAACTCAGTAAAATTTCAACCCAAAAAACGATTACCATGAGATGTTATTAGAATGTAATAACCGTATTTCAAAAATAAGGCAAATATCTTAAGTCAATTTTTTTTTATCATTTGCTCTCTATACAAATCAATTTTAGGTATCTTTATTAGGGTTAGCTCCAATTAAGCTAGTTCATTATCGTCAAACAGGGCTGACGTGAAACTTGAATTTACCCTAATTGCCTACGAAACAATTCCATCCAATTAAGGCCTCAAGGGTTGAGCATCTCCATTATCTATAAAGGCAGAGCTAATTAGCTCAAATCTCATTATTGCTAAGTCTCTTTGCCAAACAAGACCTTCATGAAGCTCAAAACTTGTTCTTGTTGTAGACTACGTTATTGTGGACATGAATATAGATTTTTCTAATCTATTAAAAAAAATATGTAATACGAATTATTATTGTTCAATTTTTTTAGTATCAACATTTTATAATCGTTACAACATGTTATAAAAACTTTTAAATTAAATTCATTTCTTTAAGAACTATCTAAATGAATAATTACAAATCAATAATAAACTATTTTATATTCATTCAGTTTTTCAATACAATACTAGCATCATTTCCCTACTTATTCATTTACAAAATTGCAAATTATTCGCATCATTTCATTTTCTTTTTACACAATAAATTCTCTCTATTCTCTCATATCACATAAAATAAAACATTATTTTTCTTCTCTATAATATTCTTTTAATATTAAAAAAAAAATATTAAACAACAATATTAAAGGCAATGCACTTGCCACTACGTACCATCATGATATCAATTTCACAAGTGAAAAGTATCAATTTCAATAAAAAAAAACATCATGAATAAAATATTTAATAAAAAGATAAACAAGTAGTTGTACTTTTTTCTACCCATATTGCATTGTAAAACAAGATTCCAAGCTTTATTAATTGTTCGTTGTCCCAACTAGTGCGCGTCCTAGTGTTAACAGCCCCACGCTTAAGCTTTAATTTTAATTTTCATATTTCAAAATCGATTAATTCTTGGTTGGTTAATCTCGCTAATCTGGATTGCTATTCAAAATTCACATTTCATGTGAACTTTCGAATACGCTTCCTATACTCCACCCCTAACCACCAACACCACCATTCCTCTACTCACCTCCCTAACCACCAACGTTACCCTTCCTCTACTCCACTTCCCTAACCACCAACTACCATCATCAGCAACTATCGAAAGTCGACGACCACCGAAGCCAACCAAAAGCAACCATCCGAAGCCACCCATCATCAACTATCTTGTTTGTACCTTGTGATTTTTTTTTGGACTTCGAAAGCCAACACAACGTCTGCCTAGGCGGAGGGCACCATGGCCAGGTGTCTGGCCTAGGCGTCCACACCATTGGATGCTGCATGTGATGTCATGGAGGTGGATGGTACTGCATGTTACAAGTGCTGTGGGGTGGTGCCATGGTACAAGTTGACGTGGTGTGTGCTAATGTTAGTGGGGCAAGGGTATGTAATACGGAAAGTTCACACGAAATGTGACTTTGATTCCAATAAAACAGACTTCGAATAGTAACCCCCCCTAATTTGTAAACAATGCAAATATAATGATATTTTACAATGAAATCAATATTTGTAATATAGATACTAATTTTTCGTCACAAAATATTTTCAACTATATATTAAAAATGCCAAACAAATCTACATTTGTCACAAGTTCACAGCTTAATTAGGATCCGAATTTTTACAGATTATAGTCCATACGCTACCATAAAAAACACAAAGTTTCAAATACTTGAATATTCAATAGCAGACCATTTGACTTAGAAAAATCAATATGAAACAGACTTTGCAAATTAAACTGTGTAATTGAATTACAAATTTTATCTAAAACATTCTAGAACTTCATTTATTATTTTGCCGTGTGTGACTCCTTTTTGCTGGAGGCCACAACAAACAACTCATGAAATGTCAATTTCAATTCCTCTTTTTTTCTCCCCCACTAGTCCACCAACCAACCTAACATAATACAACCACAAAACTATATAATACGATTGATCGTAACATATCATTTGTAATAAAGTTTCTCATCACCAAAAAATGCGTCAAAAAATTCCACAATGCATATCTCATGTATTATTACCACCATAATACTCATGATTGTAACACCCCCAACTCAAGCCATATTCTCAAGGACCATATCGAAGAACAAAAGCAATCCAACGACATCACCCACATACAATTCTACTTCCACGACTACTCACGGTCCGAACCCAGGTCCAACGGATGCACAAGCGAACACGACGGACTCATCCCCTAGCACGTTCGGGCGCTAGTGATGATCGACGATCCCCTGACCGAGGGGCCAGGAAATGACTCTAAGGTCGTAGGTCACGCTCAAGGGATGTACGGGTTTGCGGACCAAAAACAGTACGCGTTGCTCATGACGATGAATTTCGTGTTTTCGGACGGMGCGTARAACGGGAGCACGTTGAGCGTGATCGGGCGGAATCCGGTGATGGAGAGCGTGAGGGAATTGGCGATCGTTGGTGGGAGTGGTGTGTTTAGGTTTGCTAGTGGGTACGCTCAAGCTAAGACTGTTACTATGATGGATACTAATGGTGCCACTATTGTTGAGTACAATGTTTATGTTTCTCATTAGTAATTTTTAATTACATAGATTATTTTCTTAATTTTGTAGTGTTAATATTATCAATCCTTTTCTTTTTTTGTTGAGGAGGATATGTTAGTTCATGTTGTTATTGATTACTTTGGTAGAATAGTGATTTTTTTTGTCGTTTTACTACTTCATCTATTTCGTTATCAGCAGGATTGGTTTTGCAATAGCTAGAGGAGTGGGGGCCCAGATTGTATCTCGGCTCTCTTCTAATTTCTTGTAGATCTTTGATCGCCTTTGTTGCTTGTATACTTCTCGTTTTTATAATAATAATAATAATAATAATAATATTATTATTTATGAATTGCTACACTAAGTAGATTTTCGGAGGAAAAAAACATAATAAAAAAACATTGAGAAAAATAGCTGATATGAGTCATCACAAACCATTAAGGTCAGACACGAGATGTGGTAATTGAACGAGCTCCTAACTTGGGTTGTTGATAAACCAAGCTAGGTCACTCTCAAATACATTTTATAAATTCAAACCTAATACTACTGGTGTAGAGAGAAGTATAGAGTCGAATCCACAAGGAGGTTTTTAAGCACAATCAAGACAATCTCTATATATGATCGGGAGGGAAATCCAAGTTTGAAAGTGTAATTCTAATAACTAGGAATACTTGAATTAAAACTTGTGAGAATCAACCAAACAAGTCCTAGGAAGACTAATTCCCCCGATTGTTCATAACCAATGCCAATCAAAAGGTTTAGCTCAATCCAAGCAAATGATGTAATCCTAACCTTGATTTCAATTCAAATCATCTCGCGAGTCAATCAATCATCCAAACACTAGTTCAAGTAGGACTTCCATTCTAACCCTCTCTAGAATTTGTCAAAACAATTAGGTTAGCATCCAATTTTAACCCCGCAATCCCTTGGTGAAATTAAATTGAAGAATCCGCGATCCTTTGCAATATAATCCTAGAGTGGCCAAGTCCAAGTTTAGAAGGCTTAGGAAATCCCAATTTTAGAGCTATATTCAAGGATTGAGCATGAATACATCATTTTTGGCATTGATTGCATTAAATTGGATTCCCTAGCTTCCTAGGTAAGAAATATACTCACTAGCCATGAAATTTGACATGAAAACAACAAGAATTACACTAGAAATCAAGAAAGAAGCCATTGAAGAACATACACTAATTGAAGATCAAAGCGCAAGAGTAAACCTAAATCAATGCTAAACTGATAAAAAAAAAACAAACTAAAAACATACAAAAACATAAAGGGAAACAATCTAACAACAATTGAAATAATTTTCATTTTTAGCTTCTTATAATCAGCCCTTAGGGCTACATTTAACTTTTCCCATTAAAATATTACTTATGATGTGTATATAGGGTTGTCAACCCTTAGGGTTGCCCAAACATTTTCCTTTCGAAAAATTAGATTAAGTTCACTTTCTAAATCCCTTGAACAATCCTTGCAACCACACGAATGAATAGAACAGGTTCATTGTCTTCATTTAATGCTTGTGCATGCACTTCCTTGTAATCTGATTTGAGGGCCATGAATTGTGAGTTTGAATGAAACCTTGGAATTGTGACCTMATTGGTGCCTTGAACTCTATCAGCTTGTACTCGATATTTTGAGAGTTAAGGTAATCAGAATGACCTAAACTTTTAGATTTTTTACTATTCAGGATCCAAAACTTTTTTCTTCATTTTTAAGGACCTATACTTGGTTTTTTGACTAACTAACTCAACGTTAACTCAACTTTAACCAATCAGAAAAAAGCCAAATAAATTAAACTAATTTTTTGTTAAAAATAATAGGAAATTTTTACTCTGTAGTTGTTTTCGACTTTTCGTAGAGTACTCCATAGTTGTTTTACCATACCAAAAGATCAGCTAKATATACAAACATAACATGGAATTAATGTCTAATTATTATTATTTTGTTCACTAATCCAAAAAAATTGAACTAAGACAGTCCAAATTGTATTGTAGTCTTTTTAGTTTTTTTTTATGCAAATAGTCTTTTTAGTTGATAGTTATCAAATCATCCAAAGTAATTCGTAGCAATATGCAATGAAACAGCAACATAATCAATTAATCATGTGTCGATTGATCTGAGCATGATCGGAGTATCAATTGATCAATTAAATATATAGTAGCATCAATTTAGCTTCTCTTAGTCGTACTTATTCTTCCTTACATGTTTGGATTGAGGAGGCCCCTAGTGAGGTACTCTCGACTGTAATTGCAGATATTTCTTAATAATAATTATCGTCTTCCCGTAAAAAAACAACATCAATTTAACGACACAAATTAAACATAAATATTAACTAAACAACAACAATAACAATATGCAATTAGTGCATGTATGGTTAATAAATAATATGTTAAAAAATTTCTGCCAAAAAAAAACG
>SNQN01007150.1:6128-34746 GCA_008642245.1 Bassia scoparia
TCTCCTATTTCTGTTCTGCCAAGCATACATAACAAGTTCAACTCTCTTTTCTTCTCGAGTCACATATTTTAGAGAATGATTTGTGATTATTGGGGTGACCAATATCCGCTATCTGCGACTATTGCACGTAATCGGCGTCCGCCGCGCAAATGTTTTGCTTCCTAACGACATGTTCCCAACCCGCGCAACACCTTAAATCGTATAAAATTCGCCTATTATTCTGAAATTTTACTAGTTCATTTCACACAATTAGAAGCAAAAGTATTATAATTTTCAGAGAAATCGACTCTTCTACTCTGTCACAATCTTCTTCCTATTTGTTTAACTACCCATTGGACCGGATACGCCAATTTCAAACTTTGGTCTCACAACTTGCTCGCCGATTCTTTAAACATTGAAATCATCTATCTTTTCCTGTCCTCACCCAGGAATGCCCAGACCTGTTGGGCCGATTGCGTTCGTTTCTTCTCTGTACTAAGATAAAGATTCCTGCATGCAAGAAAACTGTATTAAGATATCCATAAGTCAATCCTGTCGCCGCACAGACATAACTTCTCCAAGCAAATGACTAACATTGTTCTACTGGTTGTATTTCGAATCTTGTTCTTCTCAGAATAAAGTCTCCCAGTCAATTATGTGAGGCTCTTGAGAAGAATACATTTCGTAATGATGGCTGAAGAAAAACGTTACGGAAAGTGCTCCAATTTTCTAAATCGTCTGAATGAAAACCATATGGTAGCATTTCTTGGCGCATCACTATTCTGTTGCATATTGCCTTCCTTCAGGCCGTACTGGTCGCAAATTGTATCTACTCATGCCAACCGAATTCCCGATTTCTACAACACAACGGCATACATTTTCCTACACTCGTAACAAGTCTACCGCGTATCTTGGTATTAAGTTATCGTCTACCCCACCTCCCCCAAACAAGCAAGCAAGTATATGACTTAGGAAATATAACTAAACAATCGGTGCCTATGAACCAATAAAATACGCAATCGCCTTATGGATAAGCTATCTCCTAATTCAGATTCAACTATGCTGTTAAGTAACCACAGTTGCTTGATCGCTTCCATGTGAATATAATTTCTACTAAATCTCCTCGAAGGAAAACCATAAGGAAGAACCTATCGCCGAACGAATCAAATCCAAAGCGAACTCATGCCTACAGAACAGAAATACGAGAGGAAGGCAAACTCTCAAGAATCCTCTATACAGCAAGCAAGATTCAGATAACCCAACTTTACTTATCTTCCCGAATCTCGAGGCCCATCAAGAGCTGCCACAAAAGCGTGTGCAGATAGACAAGCCATACATACCTAAGTGTACATATGAAAACAACTCGACCATAAAAATAGCATGATCACTACATACTATAAGAAATTATATTAAACATAACTTGAATAATAATATAAGATAAACATGATAAATAATAGATACGACTTATTCAATAATATCAATAAATAAATTCACACCTATAAATTATCTATTCATATAGTAAATAAATCCTAATGGTCAGATCCGAATAAATAAGAAGATATCATCTCGAGACGAATCAGCCAATTTCGACAGAATAATAATAAATAATAAATATCATTGAGATCACATACTAAATTACTATTAATATCTTCATATCGACAAAATAATATAGAGTAATTCATGCTACCTCCGCCTAGGGAGCTAATGACTGAACACTCACCTAATGAAGATCTAAGCAGATTTGCTCGTTGTGTTTCTCTAAAATCTCACAACGCACTTACGGGCTCTAATTGCATTGAGCATAAAACTCGCGAATGGATTTGAACTTACTATGGCCACAAACATTTTGTGCGATAACAGAATTGTTTGCTATTTTTGAAGCTAATCAACGAAAATTCTTTATGGGGATTAAACTATCTACTATATATTGTATAAAACTACCCGCAAAGTGGAGTTTTTTCCATACAAGCTCAATTCTGGAAATACTCTTTTCTTTGCAAAATGCTAATGTATGTCCCCTCCCTCGTCCTGGAACTTATTTTTGGATGCTCCTCTTTAAACATACAGCCGTGTTGTAACACTGTTTTTTGAGGGTATCATTCAGTTTATGTCCGTCAGTAATGGTCTGAGTTAATGTCAAAGGATACCTTTGGGGGCGTTGTTGTCACTTGATAACACTATTCCAACGTTATGAATAAAATTCTATTTGCCCTACTTACTTGAGTCTTGATGATCTTTGGCACTTAATTAGACATGTAGTATTGGTTTCCATGAAACGTCTTTTAAACACATGTCTTTATTCCTAATCATAAAATGGTTATATCATAGAAAATTTTGAAGTTTGTGTTCGTGCTAAAATACCACTAAAAAATGTTTTAACCTGTTGCTTGAACGTAAATGAATTGCTTTGAATAATTCATACGGATTTAGCTAATTTAAAAATATCAAAAGTATCAGGTGGCAACGTCATGATATAACATTTGTGACGATCATTCCAATATACCATAGTGATCTCCTACTTACAAAGATGAGCCAGAAAAAAAATGTTTTATAATTCGTATAAGCAAAAGTAGAAAATCGTCTTGACCCGAAAGGTTGAAAGGACTTAGTCTATAGGTTAAGGCGGAGTATGAACCCATTTCTAAAAGAAACTTTGAACAAAATGCATAAATTCATAGTTTCTGCTCCCCGCACCCCTAAACAAAACGGCAAATGCAGAAATGAAAGAACATAAAACCCCCTTTAAAAAAAAGAAAATTTGGGGATTTTTATTTGCTTATGTAATCAGTCAGGTTTTGACTTATAACATGTAGGAAGCCTATACTTCCTACTCATGTTTTGTAATCAAGCTGCCTCATCAAAAAGGGACAAGCCCTATGAGTTGTGGAAAGAATTAGACCTAACTTAATTCCTTAAAGTTACTTTAGCTAAATTCCCTTACCTTCTTTTAGAAGAAACCATCAACCTAGACATTATGTGTTTTCATTGTTTATGCAATAATCGCTGTTTACTTATAGGTTTATCTTGATGATAGGCCCTCAGTAATAAGATGCTTAGTTCTTTGAGATACTTTTCCCTCTTAAGAAGGTATTTATTCCTCATGATAGTGCACTATTCTACTCTTTACTACTTCTGCTTCTCTCTTGATACCTCATACTTCTAGGGACAAGATGACGTTGTTCCACTAAAGAGTAAGAAGATGCAGAATTGAAAATAGCTTTGGCTTGACTTTGATTACTACTTCTTAACGAAGCTTGAGATTAATTATTATGAGTTCTTTGTTTGTGTCTTTTGATTGATGATAACTAAACTTATGAACACGCAATACTCTATTATCTAGTTTCTGAACGAAGCAGGTTAATAGTGAAATTGCATTAACTTCTAGTCACAACAATGGAATCGAGTTTATCTACCACAAATGTATAAAGCCATTAAATGTAATGATCTTAAAAAGAAAGAAAATGATGCTCAGGTGAAAAGTATACATAGACTTGTTATAAAGGTCTACACGCAAAATTTACCTCAATAATAATAATAATAATAATAATAATAATAATAATTATGCTCATAATGCTGAAAATCCTAATGATACAATTGCTGTTGTAGTTTCTGAAATTAATCTGAAAATAATTTAGTTGGAGATAAAACTGAATGGATTGTGGATACAGGGGCCACCAAACATTTTTGTGCAGATAAAGAATTGTTTGCTGATTTTGTTGAAGCTAATCAAGGCGAACAAGTCTTTATGGGAAACTCTAGTAGTTTTGAAGTGCGTGGCAAAGGATTTGTCATCCTCAAGCTCAATTCTGGAAAATCTTTGTCTTTGCAAAATGTAAAGTATGTCCCCTCCCTTCGTCGGAACTTAATTTTTGGGGCTCTCTTAAACAAAGCCGGTGTGAAACTTGTTTTTGAGGGTGATAAGTTAGTTTTGTCCCGCAATGGTGAGTTTGTGGGAAAGGGATACCTTTTGGGGGGGTTTGTTTGTACTTGAAACTATTCCAACTGTTATGAATAAAATTTCTACTTCTGCCTACTTACTTGAGTCTTATGATCTTTGGCACGTTAGATTAGGACATGTAAGTTATGGTTCCATGAAACGTTTACAACACATGTCTTTAATTCCTAATATAAATGGTAATGATCATAGAAAATTTGAAGTTTGTGTTGGTGCTAAATACACTAAAAAATGTTTTAAACCTGTTGTTGAACGTAAAATTGAATTGCTTGAATTAATTCATACGGATTTAGCTAATTTTAAAAATATCGAAAGTAGAGGTGGCAAACGGTATGATATAACATTTGTTGACGATCATTCTAGATATACCATAGTGTATCTCCTACGTACCAAAGATGAGGCAGAAAAAATGTTTTTAATTTATAAGGCAGAAGTAGAAAATCAGTTTGACCGAAAGGTTGAAAGACTTAGGTCTGATAGGTGTGGGGAGTATGGAACCACATTTCTAAAAGAACTTTGTGAACAAAATGGCATAATTCATGAGGTTTCTGCTCCCCGCACCCCTAAACAAAACGGAATAGCAGAAAGGAAGAACAGAACCCTTAAAGAAATGATGAGTGCTATGTTAATCAGTTCAGGTTTGACTGATAACATGTAGGGGGAAGCTATACTTTCTGCTACTCATGTTTTGAATAAAGTGCCTCATAAAAAGTTGGACAAGACCCCATATGAGTTGTGGAAAGGAATTAGACCTAACTTGAAATTCCTTAAAGTGTACTTAGCTAAAGTGCCCTTACCTTCTTTTAAGAAGGAAACCATCAGACCTAGGACATATGATGTTGTTTTCATTGGTTATGCAAGTAATAGTGTTGCTTATAGGTTTATGTCTTTGAGTGARAGGTCCCTCAGTGAATCAAGAGATGCTTAGTTCTTTGAGAATACTTTCCCTCTTAAGAAGGATGTTATTRCTCATGATGTGACTAGTTCTACTCCTTCTACTTCTGCTTCTACTTCTTTGCAGGTACCTACTACTTCTAGTGGACAAGATGAGGTTGTTCCATCTAGAAGGAGTAAGAGARGCAGAARTGAAACTAGCTTTGGCRGTGACTTTATTACTACTTTCTTAACTGAAGTTGAGAATGTAGATGAACTTGATGAGTTKTTTGTTTGTTGTCTTTTGATTGATGATGAACKTAAGACTTATGAACACGCAATGAGCTCTATTGATGCTAGTTTRTGYAAGGAAGCAGTTAATAGTGAAATTGAATCCATTATCTCTAYTCACACATGGGAATCGGTTGATCTACCAAAATGTAGTAAAGCCATTAAATGTAATTGGATCTTTAAAAAGAAGAGCAAAACTGATGGCTCAGTTGAAAGGTATAAAGCTAGACTTGTTATTAAAGGTTTCACYCAAAAWTTTGGTGTAGATTTCTTTTATACTTARTCACCTYTAACTAAGATCGRCACTATTCGTACTTTGCTTGCTTTAGCATCTTATTTTAAATTGATTATTCATRAMATGGATGTTAAAACAACTTTCTTGAATGGTGACTTAGAGGAGGAGATTTACATGGTTCAACCTCCAGGTTTTGTTGTTCCAGGACAGGAATACAAGGTGTGTAAGTTAAAGAAATCTCTCTATGGCTAGAAACAAGCTCCAAAACAGTGGTATGAAAAGTTTCATAAAACTATTCRTAGTTTTGGTTTTGTTGTGAATCGTGCTGATGCTTGTGTGTACTCTAAAATGTTTGGCAATGATTGTGTCATAATATGTTTGTATATTGATGACATGCTAATTTTTGGTACACACATGAGAGCCATTGATGAGACTAAAAGCGTTTCTTTCCTCCAAATTTGAGATGAAAGCGACTTGGTGAAGAGATGTGGATTTTGGGTGTTAAAGTCACCAAAATAGGTAATGGCTTACTATTGTCTCAACCTCACTATGTGGAAGTGTTTAAAGGTTTAACTCTTTTATGTTTGTGCTGTTAAAACTCTATGATGCTAGTATTCACTTGAAAAAACATGAAGATAATAGTGTGTCTCAAGCTGAATATGCTAAAATAATTGGGAGTTTAATGTTTTTTGATGAACTATACTCGGACCCTGATATTGTATAATGTTGTAGTAGACTTAGTCGGAATACCCATAACCACAGTAGGGATCATTGGGATGCGCTTAGGTGTGTTCTAAGTACACTAAAGGGCACCATTAGCATTGGGGTTGCATTTGTTGGTTATCCTCACTAGTAGAAAAATAGACAAAAGTTGCTGCTCAAAGCTGGGGTTATGAAAAAACCCTAGCTTTTGAGTGTCAAGCTGGGTTTTTTATATAACCTAGCATTTGACCCATCTTAGAGGCCAAAATATTAGAAAAATCACAAACATAATTAAAAACCCTAGCTTTGTGAGGTCAAAAGCTTGGAGTTCCAAAAACCCCAGCTTTTGACTATATTAAAAAAAACAATAAAGAATGTTAGGTACATATTATTGTACATACATACCATACGACCCTCTCACTCGCGTACTCTCTCTCTCCTTTATGTCAATTCCCACGAGAACCCTAATTCGAACATACTCTCACTCGCATTCTCTCTCTTCTCTTCTTGCTTATCTCTCCTCTTCTCACGTTTTCTTCCCTCTCTACAAACCCTATCACTACACATTCGCTTCCTTTGCCAAATCGAGATCAATCGGGTTCTTGTAAATTGGAGTGTTATCTCAGATCAAGGTATGTTAGTATGTTTTTCCGTTTTTTTGTTTTTGTTTTGTTTCTTTTATATTCAATTCGTTGTTAATTGCGATTTAACTTAGATTATTTCCGATTTGATTGTTAGATAATTAATGATTGATTTCTAGTTAATTTGGTACAAAATTTCTTTCATTCTTTTTTTGTTTAGGGTTAATGTTGTTTTGATCTTTGGTGTTGTTCGTTATAATTTGGGTTGTTTCCTGGTTTATGTTTAGATAGATTTTCTAGGTTATTTCTCCTTTTTGATAGTTTGATATGTTCTAGGTGTTTGTTGGACAAAGTATACTGGATGCTTACCTAGATAAATTTGTTTGTTGGCAGTTTGATATGGGTGATGTTCTACCGCCCAATATCAAGCATAGATTAGATTTCAAATGATCACTGGAGATGTAACGTACTACGCCCAGTTGATTCACTCCTGATGGATTTCTGGTCACAGAAGGGACTCTCATACTCCCAAATTATTTGCTGCATGGATATCATTATATAAAACCCTTTCCCTCTAATTAATATATTGCTGCATAATCATATTTAGACTTTGTTTAGACTAATAGATGATATGTATTGGTTATGACTCATGATAATATTGTATGATTGATTAACTTTCTAGACTAGAATATAGACGAAAGTGCATTTTCTCTTGACTAGAATATATTTACTTTCTATAGGAGGTTAATTGATTCTCGATATGTGATATTGGGTAAAGAAAAGGTATATCAGCTTATTAATTGTAGTTTGGATTATTAGATACGATTGGTTGCCCAGGTTCCGGAACATGAGTATTTTTCTAAACTGTATTATTGAGTAATGTCATGTTACAAGATAAGGTCGAGTAATGCGACCAAGATCGGTATTAAGTTTTGGCCAGTGAGGTAGGTTGTGTGAAAGATATAATTCAGCTAAAAATCTTGTTCAGTCTTGTCATTTTTTGTCACTGTGCTCTAGGATACACAACTATGCGATTGGATTCCAAACAACTGGGACAATCAGATGTTGACTTCTCCAAAGTTTCTAAGATGCCCCCGATTTCCTTTACTGTTGCAGGGGAAAGATTTGTACTTCATGCTGAGGAGGTAAAATTTCTTTTACATTGTTAGCAGATGCTTTGCAGTTATTTAATTTGTTACTTGAATCCCGCTCAAGTAACAAATGAAATAAAGTGGGCCAATTGCTCCAATATCTATGTTGTACTGTCTTCATCTCGATCCATCTTCATTAGATTTCTGTTTCTTATTACTCTGTATAGTAATACAGATTACTGGTGGAATCTGTTTGTGATTTCAGCTGTGAAGTGTCAAATATAGTAGTGTATTATATTTAATTGACCAAAGAACATGGTAGTATATTAGCTTACATACTGTTAGTCTACTGCTCAGACTATATATAAAGTATTTTAAAATTGAAGCTGTCAAGTATAGAAGTTTAAATAAATCGTTAATTAGTCTACGAATTATCATGGATTTTCTAAATGTAAGCTTCTAATATATAATGAGTAGCTACATTGCATATAAATTAATATAGCTATGTTTGTGTTAAAAAATTAATATAACTGTAGCAATGCTCTATTGTTGATGAGGTCATTTTGCTTCCGCCCCTGATTGGTTCACTGGCTAAATGCCTCTTCTGCTCTCTACTTGTTTCAGATAGGAACTTTGTGTCTTGATGCTGGAATCAACGGTGTATCAATAGAGACTAGCCAGATGCATTTGCAATACAGCACAGCAGATTAGATCAGATTCCCTCGTTCAACAGCAGGGTATGTAGTAGCGCAGCAGAGACAACAAGTACTATAGGGGGTAGCTACGCGGTTTTATATTAGTTCTGATTTTTTGTTTTGAGTGATTGAGTACTGATCTAAATTGGATTAAAGTTTAGAGTGTATTTTTTTATAACATAATAGATGTAAATTTCATTGTAACACTATTGGAAATATAACAGATTTTATATATTTAATAAAGCATGTTATATAAAAATTGCAATACTTTTTTAAAAAAAAAATACTCAAAAGCTGGGTTTTAGCTAAACCCCAGCTTTGACCCTAAATACCCAGCTTTTGATGATTTTCTACTAGTGCCTACTGTTTTGGAAGGATATTTGATACAATTATTAGTAGGAATGCCAAAGGGTAAAAGGGAGTTTTGGGTTTCCTCATTGTCCCACATGGAAGGATACCAATGGGTGTTCTTGATTATATAGAAGATTAAACTTTGTATTGTTTGTGGCTTAGTGGAGGGTGGTATTGGGTATCCCACGCGCGCACCGCGCCGCCGTCCAGCCCGGCTCGAGCTCGTGTTCGTGACACGTGCGCGTGTGTGTGGCTTTATTTTTGGTCCAGATTCATTGTTATATTTTTCGACGGTTACAAAATTAATTCTGTAATCGTTGTGTTGTTTAATTCATTCCTTGATTCCGCCCTTCATTAAGCCTTTGTCCGTTATTCTTGCCCGTTAGCCTTCCTCCCTCACATTATAAAATTGGCCTTCCTTACTCAGTTTGATGCACACAGAAAAACTTTCTCCTTCTCTCTTCTCATATTCTGTTCTGAGCATTACATACAAGTTCCAACCTCCTTCTCGAGTGCACGAATTGGAGAGTGTTTTGTTAATCTTAGGAGGAAAACGCCTCGATGCCGATTGCACGTAATCGGGGTTAATTTTTCTTCTAAGACAGTGGTTCCCAACCACGGCGCAGCGACCTTAAATCATATAAAATTCCCCTATTATTCTGAAATTATAGTCCCATTTCCTACATCTAACACTTTCTCACTCATATTTTTTACATTTCAAGAAAATTTCTTTCACCCTACCTACACCAATGACCCAAAAAAACTCATCATCCCTCTCTCTCCTACTTTTTAACTCTACCCCCACAACACTTTCTCTCACATCCAACTCATCATTTTGTTTTTAATTATTGTTGTCTAATTACAATTATGCCAAATTCTGGTACTAGTTAATCGAGTTTAGTGTTTAATTAATTATGTTTTAATACTAATTTCGGATTAACTTGTAATTTTCGGATTATTAATTTAAAACGGATTAATTAATAAATCCGCTCTAATTTATATTTTCGGGTTACATTATTAATTTTCAGATTAATTTAATCATTTTTGTGACTTGCAACTAACAAAAAACAAATTTCAAAGGTACAAATTAGTGAAATTGATTTTCCCCAACTCCAAAATAATGAAAGGATATTGTAGAGTTTTCGAGAATTTTTGGAGAATTTTTCCGCATTTTCTAGTATTTTTTTGGATTAAAAACAATTTTTATGAATTTTTTGAGAATTAAACTAAGGTTTTAAGAAGAGTGAATTTAATTGTGAAGAAAAATATAGCAACATGGGTGTCTATTTATAGATCTTGAAAAGTTATGAATTTTTGTATTTTTTTTAATTTTTTTTATAATGGTGGAATAAGCCAAATAAGATTAGAAGTAAATAGGATAATTAACCCAACTAAGCTGACGTGGCAAGCCGCGATTGGACCGCGTGTCTCTACCACTGTCAGCCCACTGTCTTATTTTTTTCCATTTAAAACACTTAAACGGCGTCGTTTTCCTCCATTGAGAGTCAAAACGATGCGTTTTGGCTCTTTTTCAGCAAAAAAAAAAAGAAAATATGTACAATTGCGCGGGGCCCACTTCCATGAAATAATCATCCAACTCTTCTCTTGAAGACGAGTTGGGTGAATAATCACCTTGTGATTTTTTGGCCACTCAACTTTTCATTGATGGAGGTTTATGACTAATTTATTCACCAAATTTAAGACCAAAAAATCATTGATTCATATGCTCTTAGAGGGGCTTATATAGCGAGATGATTCTAGAAATCYTTATTTTACTTTCTTTTATTCACGGTCTTACTACTACTTCTGATTGTAAAWTAAAATTTATCACAAGATCTACTTGTTGGGTTTGTGTCACAAATTCAACATTAATTGTTCAAGCTTACTCTACAAGTCGTAGAAGAAATCTTAACTCTCTAAGACTTGTCATATCCTTATTCTCCAAGTTTTGAAGACTCTTGACCCCCAAGGTTAATACTTGTGGATATCACAAATGATGTCACAACTCACGMGAGCAATTTACAAATGATATCACAAGGGTATGTCACAATGATGTCACAACTAGTTGTCATGTAGTTGACATCCATTTACTTAATTAGCTTGGTCTCCTTTACTAGTAGTATAAATACCCCATCTAGCACATAGTTACAAGTTACAACTTGTGAAAATGAGTACAAGTAGTACCAAGAGTTCAATACACACATATACTTACTCATAGAMTACCTTATCTTATTATCTCATTTGTGAGATTACCGACTCTTTCGGGAGTTTACTATTCTACCTCTCTATGTATTTTAATCCAATYTGTTCTTAAAAGTCGTACKATATTCTAATACCCTTCGYTGTTATACTCTCGTACRGCTTTTTCATATGTTGGATAATTAGTGCTTGTCATTTTGAGGTTTTCCCATGTTAAATATGTGTGCCTATTATCACTTTCCTTGTTCATCTTTTATCCCTTTATTTCTCCATATTGATAAGTGCTTCCACTTGCGCTCTCTAATCCCAACAAAACTATAGACACCCAAAAGTGTCTCCCCAAATTGAYTAGTCGATGAGGAAAGTACGACATTTCGAAATAAATTTGATTCCAAACTTTGCAACAAAATCCGTAAACCACACCCACTTGCACGAATAAAATTAAAGTTGAGCTCGAAATCATAGACCGAGGGTTCATTAATAGGCGGAAAGTATTTATTTGTATTTATTTTTAACTATATTCTATTTTTAGGCTTTTTTAGTATTTTTAGAATATTTGTAAGATTTCCACTTTTCATTTTGTTCTTCTCTTTTTTCTGAGTTTGCTAGTATTTTTAGATTATTTTTCTAATTTTTCTTTGATTTTCCATGATTTTTAAAAGTTTTATAAAATGATTTTCGAAAATCAATAAATTCAAAAATTCGAAGAGAAATCCAAAAATTCGGGAACAATCCGGAATGTTGTAGAAGATTAACCTTGAGTTCCAAGCAAGCCAAAATTGGATAAAAGAATATTCTCGAATCGTAGATTTGATTCAGAAAATACGGATAAGAATTTCCGAACGAAAGATATATAGAAGTAGGAATTATATACAAGGATCAATGACGTGGGCGACACGTCACACAACTATATATACGGTTGGCATGACCGTATATACGGTCCCTTATACCGTATATACGGTAGGCAATCCGTATATATTATTCGTCTTCTATCTATCCTACCCCAATACGCCTATAAATACATGCTCATGGTGCTTATTCGAACATCAATGAAAATCATTGTACGATGTGCAAGTCAAAGCTCTCAAAAGTCTTTCTCTCACTCAAATTCAATCCATTAACACAAACCTTTCACAAAATTAAAAGTCCCTCGAATTTGTTGCAGCTTTCAGAGTCGTATCTTTGCGGATTTAGATACAAATTCTGAGGTTATTCAATCTAATTCTTTTTCTTCTCTTATTATTAATCTTTACCAATATAATACTTTGATTTTTATTTGATTCGCCTTTTGTTTTCAAACATATAAATATCTTATTTTCAATCGTTTTTGTTTCATCGCAATCGTTTGAATTATTATTGTCAATGCTAACAATTTCTTTTGTTGTAATAAGCGATTCGTTCATAAGCAAAGCTTTTGATACTCTAACATTGCTTTATTTTCTTTTGTTTTGGTAGCGATACAAGGTGAGTGAATTCACACATATTCGAGTTTTGATTTCTATATATTATTCTTGATTTTGTGCATATGACTCTTTTGATTGCTTAATCAAGACCTGAATTTGCTTGAATCACATTAAATTCAGATTAATTATGGACGAATAGATTTTAGGCACCATATTAATTTAATTAATTCAAAGTGGTCACAATTATTAGGCTAGGTAGCGATGCATGTATAATAGAAATTAACTCTTGTAGCAATATTAGATTATGCGCGTTCTAGATCAAATCAATAGGCTCTCTGAATTCAATTACTATGATTTATGGAACTACAATGAGACCYAGTAGAGGCCGCTACATGCAGGTGGARTGGYTCAAAGATCTAARTTGTACCATGTCCCRGAARCCACAATCTGGTTATTGGACCTAACAGTGGGGCCATTAGTTTGGCACCACTGTTTCGAGCGTCCATGATTAACCTGTATACGCACGGTGGCAATCTCCTCGATTGACAACACACCCCAATGCACTCATGTGCGGTATCTATGGCTTAAGCTCACAACTCAAAAATCGACATAGGACAAGGCCCGATAAGGGCACACGCTTACAACTACTATATTCTCTTCTTTCATCAGAAATTGAAGGACTTCAATTCTTTTGTACATGTATCTCACACTACTTTTAACAAATAAACAATACATTAAATGTSAGAAAGCATCAACATAACAAAAGAACTTGGGTGCATCGCGTACACACTAAAGTTTATTGTGCACCCATGTTATAGTGATTTTTTTGGTTTATATAATGATCCATTACATAGCTGATGAATAATAAGGATTACTATATTGACCATAAGAGTAATAACTATACTTTGATTCATAATAAATTTATTGTGCACTATATGCATCTCTGATTTTTCCTTAAAACAATTACTCACTATGCTTAGCGATTTCGTATACAACATCGAGCATGATTATATATATATTTAGTTTCCACTTGTTACCAACAACAAACAAATTATTATTGGGAAATTTTCTTTGATACTACCTTGTTTTGGATAATTTTTTTTGAAAAACTACCTACTTTTACTTATTTAGTTGTTGACCCATACCTTGTTAGTATTTTCAAGCGTTGACCACACATTCATGAGTCAACTTTTATTTTCAGGTCATTAAGACCATGTGCATGTCATGTGTATCAGATTTTAGGAGGTTTTAACCCTTTTTCCTCTTTTTTTCACTCAATTCCTTATTTCTTTTTTCATTCCATCGTAAATCTTATCACAATACTCACTAATGTACCTTAATTCTTTCAAAGTCAATTAGAATTTTAAGTTGAAGATTATCAATTTAGGGTATGGCCTAATGGTTTTCATGTTGGATAATATTCTCTTCCTAWGTTTGAATTTATACGAGCTAGTCATTTTCCTAAATTCTATAGAGTATAATCTAGTGATTTTCCAAACTTTCAAGAGCCTGTTTGTTGAGGATGCTTCTTGCGAGCTAAGTCCATAGGATTGATGCCTATGTGTTATAGTCCTAGCATTTTGACGTTGGAGTGTGCGGGGCGCTTTAGCCTTTGGAGGCGAAAGTGCAAGCTCTCTTGTGGAAACGGGGCCTTATGAGCACACATCAACGTAAGGTGATTCTCTTTTGGAAGTGGGCGTCCGGGCGCTTGGGACAGCCGACTATGTCAAAGTGGGCCCAAGCGGGATCCGGACTCAGGAATCTGTATTTGAGTTGGGTGTTTGGGATTGAAATGCTAAAAACGTAATGCAAGCACAATTTCTCTAAAGGCATGAATGCATTAAATCATTAGCATGGGTAGGAGAAATGCTTGTGTGAATATACTCATCTCATATATCACCTTCCCCCTAAAGAGGTTAAATTAAATGAATACATTTGCCCCTAGGAGACACCTAAAGGGGACTTAAGCCGTACAAATTTACTAAACTCTATTCTAAGGCGCTTATAGGGGTGACGCGCAGGAAGCGCCCACAAGGCGTGACTTTAGACTAAGGAAAATACATGAAAAAGGGTTGGGACCTAACATCCTCCCGCACTGAAGTTGTCGACGTCCTCGTCGACTTACAAGAAAGCAAAAGAAAATACAACTTAATTCTACTAAGCTGAGAGATGAGGTCTTTAGGCGGTATGGAGTTTGATGTTGGCGCGATTGCTCTGGTTGCGGTCTTCGTCTTCATCGTCGAGGTAGCATGGTTTCAAACGGCTGGTGTGAAAGACGGGGTGTATCTTCATCCACGCAGGGAATGCCACTTTGTAGGCATTTGGATCTATCTTCTTGGTGATTGTTATGGGGCCTTCATATTTACGGATCAGGTGTTTGTGTCAACCACACAGGAATGTCAGTTGCTCTAGAAGTATCTTCACCATTACTTGATCTCCAACTTGGTATTCTATTTGTCTTCTATTTTGGTCAGCCCATTTCTTCATGCGTCTAGCAGCATTCTCCAAGTATGCTCGAGCAATCACTGCATTGTCTCGCCACTCCTTAGTGAATGCGTTGGCCTTTTTGCATTGCCCTTTTTCTTGTGTGGAAACAGAGAGGGGAAGTACTGGTTGTTGTCCCGTCACTAGCTCGATTGAACTTTTTTTAAAACAGAGCTCTTTTTCGAGTTGAAGCATAGTTGTGTTACGTCGAGTAGCCTGACCTAATCCTTCTAATTGGCGCTAACGAAATGTCGAAGATATTCCTCTAATAACCCGTTGAACCTTTCAGTTTGTTCGTCAGTTTGCGGGTGGTGGCTTGAAAACATGTCAACACTTGACCCCCATCATTTTGAACAACTTCGTCCAAAAGATGCTTGTGAATCTTGAATCTCTATCGCTGACGATGCTCTGTGGTAAACCCCAATATTTCACGATGTGTTTGAAGAATAAGGGTACTGTTTCTTCTACTCCACAAGCTTTCTCCATCGAAAAAAGGTTGCGTATTTTGAGAATCGATCTATGACCACCATGATAGCAAAGAGCCCTTCCACCTTTGGCAAACCGCTTATGAAATCCATGGACACGCTCTCCCACGGACGTGTCAGAATGGGCAAGGGTTGGAGTAGTCCACCAGCTTTCTGTCTTTCAAACTTATCTTGTTGGCTCAACAAACATGTTCTTGTGTATGTTTGGATGTCCTCTTTCATCTTCGGCCAATAGTATCCTTAAGATAACAGGCTCAATGTTCGCTGCCACCCTAGATGACCTACCCAAAGAGTGTCATGCATTCTGATAATAACATCTTCCGCAATCCTCCGGCTTTTGGTATGAAGAGTTGATGTCCCTTTTTGAATAGAAGGTCATCTTCRACCCAAAATCTCCTTGTCTTTCCTTCTTTGACCAATTTCACGATTGCTACAACCATAGGATCATTTGATAAGTGTTCTTTCACCTTTTCTTTAATCAACATTGAGATGTTCCTTAAGGATAAAGCTTGTAGTTGATGCGTAGGTGACAAGTCAGATCGTCGACTTAAGGCATCAGCCACTTTGTTGTTTACTCCCGGTTTGTATTTGAACTCCACATCGAATTTAGCTAGTGTTTCTTGCCACCTGGCTTGTTGACCGGTGAGCTTGGGTTGGGTGAGGTAGTAACTTGCTGCTGTGTTGTCTGCTCTCACAATGAACTTCGAGCTCAATAAGTAGTGTCTCCATCCCCTTAAGCAATGAATGATGGCTAATAGTTCCTTTTCTTGAGCASCATACTTTCTTTATGCACCATTCAACTTCCTGCTCTCAAAGGCGARTGYGTGACCTTCTTGGAGTAAGATGCCTCCTAAGGCGAAGTCAYATGCATRGGTTTRTACCTCAAAGGGTTTGTGAATGTCCGATGGGGCTAACACAGGTTCACTCATCAKKGTTTTCTTGAGTCTTTCAAARGCCTCATTGCACGACCCTTTCCAATCCCACGTCTTGTCTTTCTTTAGTAAGTCTGTAATGGGACTTGCAACTTCTGAGTACCCCTTTATGAAGCGTGTATAGTAATTGGTCAAGCCGAGAAAGGATCGAAGTTCGGAGACGTTTCTTGGTGCTTGCCAACTCCCAATCGCTTAAATCTTCTTTGGATCCATTTTGATATGGCCCAGAAAGCTGATTTCTGCTTGGGCAAAAGCACATTTCTCCTTTTTTTACAAAGAGATGGTGTTCTCTTAACTTGTTGAAGACTTCTAGTAGGTAAAGTATATGTTCCTCCAAGGTTTGGTTGTAGACAACAATGTCATCCAAATATACCACTACGAACTTATCAAGGTACTCGTGGAATACCTGATTCATCAACGTGTAGAATGTAGTAGGGGTGTTTGTTAATCCAAAAGGCATGACTAGCCATTCAAAAGCTCCATAGTAAGTCACACATGTAGTCTTCTGTTCGTCCCCTTTTGCTATGCGAACTTGGTGATAACCCGATCTCAAATCTAACTTTGTTAAGAAGGTAGCACTTTCCAACTGATCGAACAGATCCGCCGCCAACGGAATTAGGTAGTGGTTTCTTACCGTCACCTTGTTTAGAGCCCTATAGTCGATGCATAACCTGAGACTTCTGTTTTGTTTCTTCTAAAAGAGAACTCGCACCCCGTAGAGAGCCTTAGAAGGATGGATGAATCCAGCACTAGTTAGCTCATCGAGTTGTCTACGAAGTTCAGCATGTTCTGGGGGAGCCATTCTATAAGGACTTCGTGCAAGGGGCTTTGCTCCAACCACGAGCTATTTCATGATCGACAGCCCTTTTGGGAGGGAGAACTTTTGGTAACTCCTCTGGCATGACATCCTCAAATTCCCTTAAGATCTCTGCTAGTGTAGGCGGAGGGGTTGACATCGCTTCTTTGACTTGAGGGTCGTGGGGCTTGTTTTAAGAACACAGGGTTGAGAGGCCACGAAGATTGAACCAAGGTGCGGCATTGGGATGGCCTTGCTCCACTTTTCGAGCTTGGTCGAAACGTTTTTGGCCACACCATGGATGGGTTTTCCAGAAGAATTCACAGCTTTCATGTTTCCTCCCTCGCGGGTGGATTTCAACCCCAACCTTTTTGCTTCTTGCTCGGTGATGAAGTTGTGGGTAGCTCCTGTGTGAACCATGGCTTGGGTTTTCTTCCCGTTTATTGTGAGCTCCACATACATGAGATCGGTCTTTCCTGGTTGTTTCTCTTGTATTTCTCGTTCCATTGAATATAGCATGTGGACGGCCTCCAATTTGCGTGCTTCCTCTTCTAAAGTTTCGACTTCTTCCTCAATCTCCTCTGTTCCACTTTCTGCCGTCATTGTGGCCATCCTTTTTTGTATCTTTTCGATTTCTCCCTTATGACGACATTCATACCACTTGTGTGGTCCATGACAAACTAAGCAAGTCAAGGGCTTATTTTTGTTATTATTGTTGTTGTTCCCAACAGATGATCAACGGGTGGCCTTCTGTAGCTATTGTTTAATTTGGTTGACCCATTTTTCCGAGAGTTATCCCCCCAGTTTCGACCTTTATTTCCAACACTATTCGACCCACTCTGTGAGGTGCTTTGAGTAGGCTTCGAACCGTTCGATGTCGACCCATTACCATTCTTCTTTTGATTTGACGTCTTTGTAGTAGAATAATCCATTAGTCGCTTTGCTGCTGATATAGCGGCTGAAAGAGCGTCCACCTTCTGGCGCCACAACTCATGCGGACCCCAATCCTTCAACCCATTCACAAAGTGGAACACGCGATCCTTCTCGGTCATGTCCTTGATGTCTAGCATGCATGCCGAGTATTCTTTCACGTAGTCTCGGATAGACCCGTTATGCTGAAGTGTGGTCAACTTACGTCGAGTGACAAATTCGTTGTTCTCGGGGTAGAATTGATAAACCGACTCTTTCTTGAACTCCTCCCATGTACTTATTCGGACCTTCCCATCTTGTACGTCCGCATATTTAGTTTGGCACCATAATTTGGCGTCATCAACCAAGTACATTGAAGCTGTGTCGACCTTCAGCTCCTCGTCCATCTAGCGAATTCGGAAGTATTGTTCRAAGTCGATGAGGAAGTTGTCGACCTCCTTCGAATCTCTCTCCCCACCGTATTCTTTCGGCTTAGGCGGTTTTATCATTGTTGYGACAACYCTTTGGGAAGCTCTAACTCCCGTGCGCTTCAYAGTCTCACATTTCTCTACTGRCTCTTCTGATTTAGRAGTAATAAAGTCCAGTTGTTCCTGCAATGCGTGGGTCTCGGCCTCGAGGTGCTCAATAGCTTTAGCCTGGCCAATAACAATTTCCTCGAGCCGAGCCCACTCTTCGGACCTTCCTTCGAGCCACGTTACTCTTTCCTCCATCGTCTCACGACACATTTTCTTGGTTTCAATTTTTTGAGACACACCACGGTTTGTTGTCAACATGGCTCTAATACCAACTGTCATGGTCCTAATGGTTTGACGTTGGAGCGTGCGGCGCACTTTAGCCTTTGGAGGGGAAAGCGCAAACCCTCTTGCGGAAACGGGGCCTTACGAGCACACAGTAGCATAACGTGATTCTCTTTTGGAAGTGGGCATCCGGGGGCTTGGGACGGCCGACTACGTCAAAGCGGGCCCAAGCGGGATCCAAACTCGAGAATCTGTATTTGAGTTGGGTGTTTGGGATTGGAATACTAAAAACGTAATGCAAGCACGGGTAGGAGGAATGCTTGTGTGAATATACTCATCTCATATATCACGTTCCCCTTAAAAAGGTTAAATTAAATGAATACATTTGCCCCTAGGAGACATCCAAAAGGGGACTTAAGCGAGACAAATCTACTAGACTCTATTCTAAGGCGCTTGTGGGGGCGATGCACAAGAAGCGCCCACAAGGCGTGACGCTAGACTAAGGAAAATACATGAAAAAGGGTTGGGACCTAATACTATGATAGACTAGGTATGTGCTTTCTTTTTGATGTCTATATTTAATTCCCTTATCAATATACTATACTAAAACAGAGTACACTCGCTCCAAAACTGGCATATGTCACATTGTGGTTCATTTATTTCCGGCTATTTTTCCCTACCCTCTTTTTTAGGAAATAAATCAATTTAACGAAACAAAATATTCTTAAAATTATCATATCTAATTTTATACTTATATTCTTACATATTGGTAGTCAACTATATCCGATGACAACAAAGTAGAAAATGAAGGAGTCAACGCCGAATTCAGGTGGAAAGGTGGTAGTCAACAACTAATTTAGCTACAAAAGGTGGTTTCTCGCTATTAGCTTTAGAAAATGTAGTTTCTCGCAAAATACCCTTTAGAAAATGTGATTTTTGACAAAAAAAACCCTAATTTTAATTATGCTTATGTAAAAACTATTAAGTTGGGGATTAACATTGGTAGTCAACAACTAATATAGCTACAAAAGGTGGTTTCTCGCAATTAGCTTTAGAAAAGTTAGTTTCTCGCAAAATACCCCTTAGAAAAGGTGGTTTCTGACAATAAACTCTAATTTTAATTAAGCTTATGTAAAGTCTTTTACGTTGGGGATTAAAATTGACACATAATTTTGGTATAACCATGCATCACACGGGAATTGACCTAGTTTAAGAATAAATTTGAGATTGCTTTGTTTAGGGTGAGAAAGACGACAAGATAATTTTTGTTTGTTTTGATGATCTTGAGTATCGTGATTAATTACTGTGATATCAAATACTTCCTCCGTTTTCAATTACTTGCAACAAAGGAATATTTTATATCTCACAAAAAATACCCCTTTGTTGCAACTAATTGAAAACGGAGGAAGTAGCTTCCTCCTCGTCGTTTAGCTGAAATACGCCGCTTCTTTCAAGATTGTATCCTTTCAAAAGAGAACCAATCTAACCTCTATACCTTTTCTGATCTACTGAGATTTCTTGAGGATTTCCTCCAGCTTTAGTACCATCCCCATAGAGTGTAATTTGTTTTAGCTTGATCTAGTTTATACTTTTTCAAAGTTCTTAATATATATTTGTTGATGGATAAGTTCCCCCTCTCTTGTTTGCTTATTTTGCAAACCCAGAAGAAGTTAGAACTCACCCATATACTCATTTCAAATTCTCCACTCATTAAGTCAACAAAGTATTACACAGTTTTTCATTTGTTACACCAAATATAAGTCACCCACAAAATTTGAACTACTAAAAGGTCAGTCCTTCAGCTTTCAAAAACAAAGTTTGTCAACTTTCCTTTTTTAAAATCATTTTTAAAAGAAACTTTGAAAGTCTTTCATACCAGGCTCTTGGTGCTTGCTTCAGCCCAAAGAGCTTTGTCAAGGTTAACACATTGATTGGAACTTTAGATTTTCAAATCCTAGAGTTGTTCAAACTAAACTTCCTTATGTAGGATCATTGAGAAAAGCACCATTTAACATCCATTGATATAATTTGAAACCCATGAAAGATGCCAAAAGAATTAATATTCGAATAGATTCTAACCTTGCTACAGGTGCAAAATTTCTTCAAAATCAATCCTTCTTGTTTTATAACCTATATCAAACTATGTATCCTTGTTTCTTACTATATTGCCATATTCATCTAGTTTATTCCTAAAAACCCATTTTAGTCAATTACCTTTGTTTTAGGAAGTGGTCAAGATGCCATACCTTGTTCCTTTTTGTCTCAAATTCATTTAATTCATCTTGCATGGCATTACCTAATCTGCATACTCTTAGAGCTTTCTTCATGATTCTTTGTTCAACAATGGACAAAAATGCATGGAAGGCACAAAAGTTTCTCAGCTGGGCTCTGTGTTGAGTTCCTTTTCTGATGTCACTTGATATGAGATCAGTGTGGGTGAGATTTCTGGTGTTTCTAGGGTTTAGGCTGGAAATCTCTCACTGGAACTCCTGGTTGAGCAATCTCAGGCTGATTCTTCTACTCCCTCATTCTCATCACCTTCCATTTTCTTCTGCAATTTCAGGTTGAGGAACTTTAGGTTTTGTGTGCTCTTCTGAACTACAGGGATGTCTTTGGTCGGCTTACTGGATTCTCATCTAGATCATCCTTCTAACATCCCAATTTCAAAGTCATTGTTATCAAGTTCCTGTATTTTCAAATGTGTGTCAGTTTCATCAAATATCACATGTATACATTTCTTCAACACACATGAGTTTTGTTATAGACTCTGTAGCCTTGCTAGTAGAATAGCCAGAAATACAGCTTCATCACTCCTTTCATTAAATTTCCTAAGTTCCTCTTACCATTATTGTGGACAAAACACCTGTAACCAAATGTCTTAGATGTGAAATATTAGGTTTCTGCATCAACAATTCATATGGATTCTTGTTAATTACGTCTTGAGTAAAACTCTATTATTATATAGCATGTTATTAATGGCTTCAGCCTAGAAGTTTCTTTGCACGACACTTGCATGAGCATGGTCCTGGCCATATCTTCCAATGTCCTGTCTTCCTTTCAACAACTCCATTTTGTTGAGGACTTCTTGGAGCTGAGAAATTATGATTCATGCCATTTTCCTGTAAAGCTCATGAAACTTAGAGTTTTTAAACTCAGTTTCCATGATCAGACCAATATGAACTATTTGAATCCACTTGATTTTTGTATCCTTTGCAAAAGCAACAAATTCATCATAAGTTTCATTTGTAGAGCAGAAATATTACCCAAGTAAATCTAGAGTAGTCATCATATTAACAGAACACACCTCTTTCCACTTCTACTCTGAATTCCATAGGACCACATAGACTATATAAATTAGTTCTAATGGCTTGCTTGTATTATCATGTTTTCTTTGAAAAAAAGATCTTACCTGCTTTCCCCTCACACATGCATCACACATATAACTTGCTAGGGAACTTGACACTGGGGAGACCAACTACCAAGTTCTTTGTATACAATTTATTCATGTGTGAGAAGCTAGCATGACCAAAACGTTTATGCCAAATTAAAGCATCATCCTCAATAACACTCAGACAAGTGAGATTGTTCCTTTGAATAAAATTGAGATCACTGAATAGTGTTCCCTTTCATAGTTCCTTCCAGACAATGAGTCTAGTGTGATGTTGACGATTTTGCAATTTTCAGTAGTGAAATTGATTGTGTTACCTTTATCACAAATTGAGAAATCTTAAAAGATTATGCTTCAAACCCTCGACTAAAAATACATTATCTATACAATGGGAACTTGACTTACTAGCCTTACTTTGGCGATTATCTCACCTTTCTTGTTATCTCCAAATCAGAGTTTCCACCTCATAGGTTTCTAGTGAGAGAAACTTGATTTATCACCAGTCATTTGCTTAGAACAACCACTGTCGAAGTTACTATGAGTTGTCCCCCTCACTAGAACCGCAAAGAACATAAGGGGTTAGTACGAGAACCCGTTTCCTCGGTTCCTTCGAAGATGAAGCAAAGTCCTGTTCTTTATCCAGACTTGTTTAATGTTATTGTTAAGTGCAATTGTTTCTTGTTGCAATTTGATTCATAGTGGCCAGTTCACACAAAAAAGAACAAATTTGCTACTAGGTAAATCAACATATTTTTTCTGCTTTCCTTTATGCTTGACATGAACATAGCCTAAGGTTTCAGTTCTTTTGGTTTGAGCATTCTCAACCATTTGGCACTGTGTACTGTTAACATCTCTGTTTCTTTCGTGTCTTAAGTTCCTTCTCCAACTTGAAGCTTTTCAAATTTCAGTTCCTCAAGTTTCATCTTTAGTTTTTCAAAATCTTTGTTAAAAGATTGGTGGAGAAAACTTGGAGCATTCAAATCAGTACACATGAGCTTATATTGAGTCAATTCAACATTTAACATAATGTTATCATATTTGTCTTTCCTAAGTCCTTCAAGAGACGGTGCTTATCGAAAAGTTCAAAGAATTTCCCAAAACATCAGTTCTTTGATTTCAATCCAAGCACGGGTTCCCCGGGCATTTCTAAGCCTTTCAGTTTCAGTTAACTTTTAGTAACTACTCTCCAATCTTCATCATAGTCAAGAGTAAATCAACTAAAGCTGATTTAGAGAAAGTCATTAAGTTTTGGGGATTAGGATATACTCACGAGATATTGAGTTTCTTCAGTCTTTGCCATGAGACAAAGACTGGGTGTTTCACTGTCATTCTGATCTTCCTCACTCCATTAGTCTTAGAGTCTCCCCATGCAGCTTATCATGCTTTCCTCATATCAGTCTTGTTAAAATTTTTTAGTTCCCTACCTGCCTCCTTGGTCTTCCCTTCCCTTTTTCTAAATGGCTATGGGACAGTCTTTGATCCAGTGATTAGGAGCACCACATCAATGACATGGATGCTCGTTCTTTAGAACCACTTTCTTGAAAAAATTCTTAGATTTGTTAGGTCTCAATTAAACATACGATTAAAACGTCTTACCAGCATGGCAGCTCTCCTCATCATCGACTTCAGATTCTCTGTCTCATCAGCCTTGAGACTAAGTGTTCTGGCCTTGTGGGTTTCACTGTACAGCTTGAGCTCAAGTGCAACTCATGGGTCATAAGAGAAACCTGTAATTGGTCAATATTAATTAGTGAATCCTTAGTTTCTTTGCAGCTGCGACCCTTAGCTCTCCATCTTCATCTCGAGGAAGACTTCGAAGGACTTTCCTCACTGTGTTCATCAACTGGGATTTGCTTTCCAAGAGAAACTAATATCATTAATAATATTTAGAAAAGCGAGTAAGCATTCTTGAATAGTTCTTTGGGTATCATTCAAACCTTGTACTTAGACATTAAGAGATCGATTTTAGACCTCTTAACCTCTTAGTACCTTCATGAGTGATTTGAAGTAAATCTCAAATCTCCTTTGCGTTCTTGCACCTCATGAACGATGTGTTCATGTGCGTCCAAGTCCATAGTGAAGGAGGTTGACAGCAAGTTGCATTAATCATCTTATCATAGTCATCTTTGTTATAGGATGGGTTTAGGGATTACCTCCTTTCGCATTATTTTGGCGACAACAAATCACCAGCTTCAATAACTCTCCATACCTGATAATTCTCGGCTTTGATAAAGATTTCCATCTGATTCTTCCAGTAGGAGTAAACCTTCCATTGAACATGAGGACGTTGGTAGAGTTAACCTTCTTCGAGTTTCTATGTGATTGTTCATCTGAGTTTCTTGAGTTCAACAATACCTCGCAGGTTTCCGGTTTATGCGAGAACTAGCTCTGATATCAATTGTGGATCTACTATACATTACAAGATGGGGTGAATTTGTAACTTATAAGAAACTTGAGCTTTTTGCGCTGAATATAAAACTAGAAAGTAAAGGAACACAAGGGCAAGTTTCACAAACACAAAACTCACCTTGACAACTCTTCAAGAGATAAAACTGTGACCTGATACCACACAGGATTTCTTCTTAGATTTTTGGATACAACAACCTAATTACAATCTAAGACCTCTTCAAGATCCTCTCGAACTTGAAAGCCTTTTCAACTAACCCTCTGTTGATTGAGAACTCACACTCTTTTAACCTAACTCTCTACAAGCGTCTCTGGATTAACTCTCAACCCAAGCCCCTCTTCAAGTAACATTCTACTTGAAGCAATTACAACTCAATTGTAGACAAAACTGTTGGGCACTTGTGTGTTGGAATGACTCAATTTCTTTGGATGCTCAAGTGTGTATTAAAACTGATTTTCTCTTCTATATTTATTTAGTGAGGTTAATGCGTGGGAGTAAAGCAGGGTAAGTCCACTACACATCACTCCCTACTAAGTAGAAATAATGCCTTAGTGGAACTTGGCATGCAAGTCCACTTCCCACGTTTTATGAATTAGTTGCAACATAGACGTTTTATCCCTTAATTTCTCAACTGAATTTACCTGACGATCAAGTCAGATATAACAGCCTTAATCCTTAAATTCTCAAAACAATTGAAGATATTTTACAATATTATTCTTTTACAGTGAAACACTATAAAACTGGAAAGACATATTAAAAAGATTTTATTCGAAACTAGTTACCTAAGATTTGTTATACTTACAGGATATCTTTTTTAAAACCAACCTTAATTTGTATCTTTAATAAAATCAATTTATTAAATCTGATTTTATATCTATATTTTATTGAGCCAAGAACTTCCATACTTAATGCCAAACTTACAATAAGCCTAAATAGAAAATTCTAAACTTATTTATATCCGTGCATGCTTCTCATGTAGAACCACCAGTAGATTTCGAGTCTTGATTCTCCAAGGGACTCGAGTTCCTTGCACTGAGTTTCTTCCATGAACTCTTTCAGTCTTCAAAGTCACGGGACTCCCTTTCCACTCTTGGAATATCCTTACTCCATTAAGACTGAAAACCTATTTCCTGTAATACATCTAACAACACACATCATACAAAACACATGGATGTTGCGTTTTGTTTGTTATTCAGTCATCAAAACATGGGTTCAACAATTACCCGGTGGGTGCGACCAAGCATTTTCCCATTTGAGCTCAAATTTGGTTGAAATCAACTGATTGTAATACCATATAATTAAGACCACAATTGAAAGCATTTTAGTTGGATGGTTGGTAAGAGGAAAATAATACATATTGTCTATGGAAGTGTGGATAAAAGAGAGCACATGCCAATTTAGTTACACTGCCTGCAGTCTTATAAAATAGAGTAGGACCTATGGATAGTATTACCTAAACCACATTGATAACAAGGAAATTTCTCAGTTGCAGCAACCTAGTGGCGGACCCAAGAGTTTCAAATTGGGGTGCTAAATTCAACATCGTGTTTTTGGATTTATAAGTCGGGTGATCAGGTGTTTGCGTTAGAGAGTGGGGATTTAGGATTTTCCGTCTAGTGAGTTAGATAGTCTACTATATAATACGTTTTGGATTGTCGTTCGGATAGTTGGGTAAATGACGGCTTTGGAGAGTATATAATTAGTTATGGCGTACAAGTTTAATGTGTTTATCCATGAATTGATTGTAAGCTTTGTCAATTGGAATTTACAATAATGTAGATGATATTAACTTGACATGCTTCATATATATGATAGATTCTCTTTATATATCTAGGGTATGAATTTAATCATTTATGGTTAGCATACATTTTTGTAAATTGCATATTAATTCGTTCTTCTAACATTATGAAATGTACTGTTTTCTTGAAAGAATCTATTGAGTAATGACAATATATGCAAGCAATTAGAAACCATGTCCTCAAACAACATTATTTTTTAAGTTTGCTCCATTCCATGACTGTCTTAGTGACTATAAAGTGATAAGTGAATAATAATCGATATTTTATCGCCTAATTATTAGTCTTTTAATCGCACTATACCAGTTATTTTTATGAAATTCGTTACATTATTTATTTTAGATTTTAATTTATTCATTATTTAATTTAATAGCTTTTTTATAATAACTGATACTAGTAATATTTGTGTCCTTTTGGTAGGAATAAAAGAGAAAATCAAAGAAATATTAACAATCACATAGCTTCAAGCAAATTAAAGGAAAAAAAAAGGAAAATGAAGGGAATATAAGAAGAGGATAGAAGCTTGAGGAGAAGACAACGAAATCAAGATAAACAACGTGCATGACAACATATATACTTCCTCCGTTTCTTTTTTAATGGCAACATTGAGTCTACACACAATTCCTAGGCAAAATTTGATTGTGAGTATGAAAGTGATAGGAGAGAGAAAATAAGACATGTGATTAGGAGAGAGATTGAGAGAAGTAACATGCAAATAAGGGAAAAAAACATTTTGTTGCCATTAATTGATATTCTAAATTTAGTAAATTTACCATTTAAAAAGAAACGGAAGTATATATGTGTGATGTGTGTGTGTGTGTGTGTGTTGCCATTAATTTGATATTTCTAAATTTAGTAAATGTTACCATTAAAAAGAAACAGATGGAGTATATGTGTGTGTGTGTGTGTGGTTGTGTGTGTGTGTGTGTGTGTGTGTGTGTGGTGTGTGTGTGTGTGTGTTGTGTTGTGTGTGTGTGGTGTGTGTGTGTCGTGATGTGTGGTAGTGTGTGTATTAATTTGATATTCTAATATTAGTAAATTTACCATTAAAAAGAAACGGAGGATATATGTATATATAGTGTGTGTGTGTGTGTGTGGTGTGTGTGTGTGTGTGTGTGTGTTGTGTGTGTGTGGTGTGTGTGTGTGTTGGTGTGTGGATGTTGTGTGTGTGTTGTGTGTGTGTGGTGTGTGTGTGTGTGTGTGGTGTGTGTGTGTGTTGTGGTGTGTGTCTATATACACTTGACTGCCATTTATCATTTTCAGGAGAATTATGAAAGAACCTATGATTTGAGCAAGAGACATAGTCTTCTCTTATGTACAGGAATACATCTTTGAAGGGTGAAGTGAAACTTGTTACAAATTAATAATACATAGAAACGTTTTCGAAGGCTCTAATTAGCGACAAACTGGAAGAATATAGCTACCGCATTATCTCAGGTTGCGGTCGATTTGTCCTAATTTGACCGACAAGTCGTAATTAGTGATCGAAAATGCGGTCGCTATATTTTTAATTTTTTATTTTCTTCTATGTTTTTTTAAAAAAAGAGGTGGTGCTTATAGCCCCACTAGCACCACTATGGGTCCGCCCCTGCATGCAACTCGTTATATTTCATTATTTTTAGCACCACAACATATTGAGCTAATGTTGTAGTAATAATAAGGTATATTTCTCCAAAACTATCTAATTCTGGTGACTTTTGCGAGAAACTACCTTGTTTTCAGTTTTTTTGCCCAACTACCTAACATTCATATTTAGTTGTTGATTACGGAAATAACTTAATCTACCACTAGGTTGACTATTCACCACTAATATATTGTGGGTAATGCATTAAGGATACAGTCCCACATTGTTTAAAATAATATTAATTTAATGCCCTATTAGTAGTGGTGTCAACTCAGTGGTAGGCGTGAGCACATGTCGTTGGATCAATGCAAACTCCAATTTAAGTCTGTGACTCGCATTTTCGCATTGACTTTGACACGTGCAGTTTCTGACTTCATTTAATTATGTTTGTGGCTCTAAAACTTCTGATTTCCCTCATTTTGCAAATATATTTTTCCAAATTCGCTTTTCATTCATCCTTCCACTACATGGTATATATTCAATTCAATGCACCAAATTCACTTATTCACTTCTCTCTTTGTCTTGAATAGTTTAAAATAGAAAAAACGCTCCAACATTTCTTGTAATGGTTATGTTTCATTGATATGAGTGTTTTTTGAAGGGAGCGAGAGGTTTTCAGATACTGTGCGCATACCTTTTCATGTCTGCAAAGTAAAGGATTTGACATAGGTACAAAAGAAAAAT
>SNQN01007151.1:19048-31098 GCA_008642245.1 Bassia scoparia
GGCCCCACGCTCGAGAATGCTCTAGAAGCTTCCGGAATAAGCCGTTTCGCTCGGGTGTGCGTTTTTGCTTTAGAAATTCATAGATATTTATTCACAAATCAAAAAATTACACAAGGATATGAAAAATTTCCTTGTAAAATATTGTGCATAKGGTTAAAATTTCGTGATGTTTTGAATTTTTTTCATAATTTAATTAATTATTGCAAAATTAATTAAATTGTTGAAAATTCCAAAAAATACTAAAAGTGGTTAGAAAAATTCCGAAATATTCTAGAAAAATATCTAAACATTAGTTAAAATTATTTGGAAATTAAAACTCGTTTTAAGGGTGATTATTTAAAATTATTTAGAAATTAAAACTCATTTTTAAGGGTGCTGAGTGTAGGGAAAATGTGTCCGATGGAGTGGAAACTTGCCTTTGTAAGGTCTATTAGGCCCCTAGCTCTCTTAATTCAACCTGTGTGTTTAAAGGGGTGTCTTATCATCGGCCATCTTGGGCTAAGGACAAATGTAGGTATCTACACTCCCCCAAGATAGAATTGGGTTATACGAACAAGGGCAATTATGAGTTTGTAATGCAGGTAATCACAAAATGAAATGAATAAGGCTAAACAATTAAGGATCTTGGGAGTAATATAATGTTCTAATCAATGTAACACGGCTCCTAACAAACGATAGCCTCCTATCATGCTCAACAAATGACCAAATAGCCAACTAAATCAGTACCAAGCCAAGATCGATATCAGTGACACACCAAAAACTAACACATAAGAAGGAAATAAAAATATWYAATATTTTCATTAAGGCTCAAATATCRCATTTTTAAACTMTTCCTTGTACCAAAGTAATAAAATTAGGCTCAATTACATAAACTCAAATCAGTCAAGGAATCGAAAAAGAATCCACAAGTTCAYAATGGCTAAGTTTAAGCATTATAAGCATAAAAAAAATTCATGGTGGGGCACAGTGCAGACATGCTTTGCAAGAGAATTCATATATACAAGGGAGATTRTCGCTAACTTTTTTTACACTAAACTATGAAAGCCATACTTTTTTATTTGCAAGGGCCCACTCATAATGAGAGGTACAAAACTTGCAACTATCCTAAGAAAGCAATAAATCTACATTAAAAATCATTATTTCTAGTCTAGAAAGAAATAAAAACATACCTCATACCGCCAGAACGCGCTTGACATTATCTTTTTCCAAGCCGAACTCTGCAATGTGCTCAATGNAATGGCTAAGTTTAAGCATTATAAGCATAAAAAAAATTCATGGTGGGGCACAGTGCAGACATGCTTTGCAAGAGAATTCATATATACAAGGGAGATTGTCGCTAACTTTTTTTACACTAAACTAAGAAAGCCATACTTTTTATTTGCAAGGGCCCACTCATAATGAGAGGTACAAAACTTGCAACTATCCTAAGAAAGCAATAAATCTACATTAAAAATCATTATTTCTAGTCTAGAAAGAAATAAAAACATACCTCATACCGCCAGAACGCGCTTGACATTATCTTTTTCCAAGCCGAACTCTGCAATGTGCTCAATGCAAGAGAAGGAAGTAAATAATTGCATATGCATCCATGGTGAAAAGAATGAAGGAGGAAGAAAGATCGACTCATACTTCTTGGAGTGTTGCTTCCAATCAGAAAACAATATTGATTTGTCCGATTTGGAGAAGTTTGATCATTTCTAAAAAAAACATGTTTGAACCAGCCGGTTCAAGTGTAACCGGTCGGTTACGAAGTTTGGAACCGATAGAATAGGAACTAACAGAYCGGTTAGTTAGTTATGCTCAAAATTTTCATCAACTCGACTAAYCGTCCGGTTCTAGCTTAATCGRTCTGTTCAAACACTACACCCCAAAAATCTCCTTAGYGCAATCGACCGGMAAYTGATGGTCTAAGCGACCAAATCAATTTCAACCGGTCGATTCAAGCTACGTCTCGAATTTCCTTCACTCGTGCAACCGTGAAGTTCACCTTAACATACCCCCTAAAYGGTTGGTTCAATCCCAACCGAGTGGTTAAGACTTCATGCCCCAATTTTTCATGTCTCGCAGCCAACCGACTAGAACTAATCGATCAGCTGAACTGGCCAGCATAGAAATTTCCATTTTACCCTAATAATGCAAACTACTATGTGGGTGTATTAACAGAAGTATATAGAAACAAGGACTAGATCTGTGGTGATTTCTTTGTTTAGAGCCATATTCAAGGTTCCTAAAAGCYAATTTKTCCATGAATTTGTCTTATTAGGTGTGAGARCATGTAATTATCCGGTCTTGTTCAAGACATGAAAAAGGTTGTGATTTGCAAGCAYGCAGGCATTCAACAAGAAATTAAAAGTTGTGCCTAAGGGTGATTATGAGCCCAGACTGTACACGAAGAATTTATGCTTGGCTCGGTAAAAGCTCGACTAGATCTCGACTCATTGTGGCTCGGTTAGAGTTCGAGCTCGGCACGAAATCTTAATGAACCAAGCTGAGTTATCTTAAGATCAGCTTGAGAAATTTGTGAACAAATCTATTATTGTTCTATATTTAAAAAATAATATATTATGCATAAATACATAATAATAAATTTTTTACTTATTAATTATGAGAATATTAAAAAAGTCATTACATAAAAAAATGAACAAAAATAAGAAAAATTTAAGAAGAAAATCAAAGAAGACGAGAAAACTAAGAATAATAATTAGCATAACTTGTTCGCGAAACTTTCAAGTCTGTCCACGTCACCAAATTGTGTATTAGTCCGGCAGTAAAGGCTGTCCAAAAACTGTAGGGCTGCGCCCGTTAGGGGGGAGTGACCTCGAGCTTCAGTGTCATGAGTTGACCATGATCCGCCATGTTGAATGACGTTGGGGGTGTTGTCGATGAGGGTATGCTCACAGGCGCTATATAAGGTTTTCACGGACGCCCGAAACATTGGTGCCAACTAGGTGGCCCCAACAAATAGGTCCAGTAACCAAATGTGTGGTTGGGGACCATGGTACGAATCAGATCTGTAACACCAAGTCGCCGCATGGCGCCTCTATCGGTCATTGTTAGCCATAAATCATTAACAATTGAATTCAAAGAGCCATTGAATTGATCTTAGAAAGCGCACTAACTAATATTTATCAGGTGGTTGCTATTATGTAAAACAATGACTTCTAGTTATGGACCAAGGCGATCGCTTCATGTTGAGTCAATATTAACAAGGTGCTTAGAAACCGGTCATTCATCCCCCCCTTATTTTTGTCCCCTCATTTTTTTTGTTTTTTTTTTGCCCCCCCTGTCGATTATCTGACTTTAAAATGTGATAAGTACATAATTTCGGTCTTGTTTAAGCATTTTATAAGTGTGATAGAAATATATATATACAAGACATGAAAACAAAGGTTAGTAAGCATAATTAGTAATAAATGGTGTCCTTCTCACTGTCCATGCACACTAATCAAATTGTTAGAATAAAACTAAAGGAAATCGTCCTTCGATGAATTGCTAATTGAGACAAACAAACGGTTAAGTATTGACAAATAATAACTGTAATATAATGAATTGTGACAATCCTATGACAATAATATGTGTTAATGAAAGAATGAAACAAAAAATCATGAAACATTGAAAACAATAGAAAGTCCACAATTTACATGGAACGAAAAAGTGAGTTTCTACATTGTTTTATTGAATTAAAACTATAAATGATTATCAAATTATAAGAGACAAAAGGAATCAAAAAGAGTGAAAAAAGGTTTTGGTGAGTAATTCAGATTTATACCTTATTTTTGCTTGTTGACTTCGAAAGAGCAATCGATGCTTTGAATCAAAACAGAATGTGTTTTGAGTGTTTTTTGAGAGAGAGGAGTGACGTGTTCGGGAATTGTGCGTGTGAAGTGTATTGAAAGTCGTGTCTCCGAGTTCAAGCGTGTCGTTCGACTGAGCAAGGCAAGGGGTATTTATAGGTCACGGGCAACGATGGAAGTAGCAACAATGCGTATATGCTACAGAGGAGCGTATATCTCAGAAGGAGCGTTATAAGCTCATGTTGTAGCGTATATACGCTGCTACACTTGCTAAAAAAATTTTGGAAACTTGCGTATGGTCCAGTTAGTGCGTATATAGCTGGAAATGGTGCGTATATACGTCCATGATCAGTCGTATATACGCTCCATTTCAGCGTAATACGCCCAGTTTTTGCGTAGTATATTTCAAAAACACTCGATATATTTTGATTTCTCTCCGATTTTATATTCGTGATTCCTTGATCGACCAGCCTAGACACCCTTGCTCTCCAAGCAAGGATTTTATAGATGTTCTAGAAGGTCCACGTATCCCGAGTATTTATTCTAATTATTCAGTGTATTTTCTGCGTATTCTGCGTATTAAACATTGCAAAATTCAATAGAAATTCATAGAAAATCAGAAAAATAATTTAAAAATACTGAGATCAGAAAAATGTGACGAATATGATTAAAATCAAAAAGCATGAGAATCGCCAGCAGTACTTGCTTTGAAACGCTTTGAGTTTATCGAGAGAACGAAAGAAGAATAATGTTTGCCTTGTATGTGACCTTTGCTCAAATCCTGAGTACGACCTCACGTATTTCCAAACTTTGTGTGAGTTCAAAGCATATCTTTTCTATGAAGGAAGTGCGAAACAATCGCGGAGACGGCGGTAATGATTTCATCACGGATTACTCATGTTGGGAGAACATTTCAGGTGTCTACATTCACTCTTCACTAAGAAATTGTAACAAGAGTACATGCTGATCAGGTAGTCTATTAAAGATATCCAATTATAAACTAACTAATGTTAGTAGGGAATAAGGTCGAGCCAGAAGAAAGCACCAATTATATCAATTGATATAATGCATATATACTTGATAAAAGGCTTTGAAGTGTTATGATTGCCTAAACTAATGAATGCAAGAGTGAATATTAATTAATAATAAGAAAACTACGTTAGGTCTAGGGTTCACGTATAAGGGGAGAAATAGCAATAATTGTGGGTATGAATATAGGCATAAGCACATCAATAGGGCAAAAATCTTCGAATCGAATGACAATAGAACTATCTAACCGTATTGTTTCAGATGCTATTGGATTTCTTTCTACTATTATGAGTAGGATCTGTGCAAGTATAATCGCTAAGGATGCCTAAGAGGCACGGTGACTAATCTATGTAACATTGAAGTTGGACTCTACGAAATTGATAACATGAAAAACAATCAAATAGGAATTCAATAGTTGGCCAAAGTCATGATGAACTCAAACCCATAACATGCTTAAGGGTAATTGTTGTAGTTCTCGAGTCACCCTGAAATAAACTAGCGTCTCATATATTATCAATAAATTAATAATACAGGCAAATCATAATTAAAAATAATAATCTAATAACAACTAATAAGTGAATTAAGATTGAATGAATATGCAAAACGCGCCAATAGAATTGAAAAACGAATGTTGAACTTTTTACTGAATTGAGAGAATTCTTGCAAAACTATCAACTAGGTTTTTATTAGAGATATTAGTAATTTAAAGCTAAACTCATTCAAAAAAATAAAGTATATCTTCTAAAAGATAGGATCTCTCGCTTTAAATACTCCATTAAGCTATAGATAGAAGCCCCTTTAAATTACATTTAATAGCCTTAATAAAAGCTAGAAGAGAAAAAAAGAATTCGGAAAACTACGTACTGAAGCGGGGGTTATAAGCCCAAGCCGACCGGCAAAACCATTTTTTTGCTTCCTTTCTTCTTCTCACTGTTGCTCCTAACCCAAGTGTGCTACTCCTAAGCTCCGTATGTCCCAAATGAATCCAAGTTGTTTACCTTATCCATCTAATCAACGAATAAAACACTGAAACTCATTTAAACATTGAAAAAAAGCATATGTAGCAAAAAGGGCCTCCGTGGCCTAAAAATCATACAAACGACAATGAAAGATGGAGAAAAACGTCGTAAAACATTAGACATTGAACTCCCCTAACCACAAATCTTGCTTTGTCTCAAGCATGCTCACCTGAATTCAATTAAACACATCCATCCACAAAAACAACACTCACATGCCTCATGACCAATTCCTCACCAAAAATCCAAGTAGCTCAATGCTAATCCAAGAACAGTCATCTCTTTTGTGGGCGATCCGTCTCTTTGTGTGGGATAAAATAAATGCTACTCACCGCCCACCATACTTAGGTGTGCACATGAATCAAAAATTTTTGTAGCCTAAGTCAGCAAAAATGGCACATCCCTCATGTACCAAACTCATGTGATTGAAAGGGTAATAAAGCAATCATGTAGTTAAAAGGGGCAACAAAGTAGAGTAAGTCCACAAAGCATCACCCTTTCGGGAGTGAGGACTCGGTTTATGCCTTGCCAATATGCATATAAGCAAGGTGAAGGACTCCACATATTGATGTGCACAAAAGTCATGATTGGGGACAAGGGTAGGCGAAGTAGTGCACACGCACTCCCCCCCCCCTCCTCGCGTCATCTACGACCTCTACTCGTTTTGCGAGTCTCATTGTCAAACGACAAACAACAAAAGAATTTCCGTTTTAAAAACCTAAGTATGCAGTTACAGGTGGGTTTAACTTAATAGAAATACGATCATATAAGGATAAATTGTTGTTGCGAATGTGTTGTTTTAGATCATTTAGGAGCTTGAAGCCAATTTGGTCCATGAATTAGTCTTATTAGGCGTGTGAAACATGTAAAATTGTCGTCTTGTTATGAGCATAATAATGGTGTAGATTTGCAACATACAATCATTCGATAAGAATAAAGTTGTGTCCTAATGTTGCTTTTGAATTCATGTGCAAATATTGTAAGTCATATACATGCAATTTGCAATGGAAAGTCAATATTCTCACAAGCATAAAAGGGTGTTTATGAATTCAGACATTGGCCTCATCTAACCTTTGCAGACATGTGCTAATGATTGAGACGATGCTGCTAGGGCCACGCGAACTTGTACGAACACGACAAACCCAATCAAACCATACAAACCGAAGTAGATCCAAATGGAGTGTATATGTATGCTAAAACTTCTTTTGAAAGAGAAAATGACAAGTTGTGTGTTCTAGAATATAGAGAGCAAGAGGAGAAATCGAGACCAGGGGTTTGCTGAAGGTGTGTAATGCATGAATGAAAGCGGTCCTCTATATTTATAAGCAAATCAAGGCTTGGGAGCAAGGGATGGGGCACAATTAAATGCCCAAAAATCCTTTCCTTTTCCGCTTGATGTTTCTTGACTGTTTTTGGTTGTTTGTCGGTTTATTTAGAGTTAAGAAAATCATGTTGCTGACATTCTGCGACTCTCAATGCAGGCAGCTACAGGATGAACCCAGACAGACTTGGGGAGCAATCCATGGTTGGCCCACGCGCAGAGAATGTCTCAGAAGCTTCCGGAATAAGCGTTCGCTCGGTGTGCGTTTTTGCTTAGAAATTCTAGATGATTTTATTCACAAATCAAAAAATTCTACACAAGGAATGAAATTTTCCTTGTAAATATGTGGCATAGATGGCTTAAAATTTCCGTGATGTTTTATGAATTTTTTTCATAATGTTATTAATTATTGCAAAATTAATTTAAGATTGTTTGAAAATTCAAAAATACTAAAGTGGTTAGAAAAATTCCGAAAGAAGTTCTAGAAAATATCTACACTTAGTTAATTATTTGTAAAGTTAAAACTCGTTTAAAGGGTGATATAATTTAAATTATTAGAAATTTAAACTCATTTTTAAGGGTTGCTGGTAGGGAAATGTGTCCGGATGGAGTGGAAACTTGCCTTTTTAAGGTCCTATTACCCGCTCTCTATTCAACTGTTGTTTGAAAGGGGTGTCTTATATCGGGCCAGCTGGCTGAGAAAGTAGGGTATTCTACAGCTCCCCCAAGATAGAATTGGTTATACGAACAAGGCAGATTATGAGTTTGTAACTGCAGGTTAATCAAAAATAGATAATAAGGCTAAACAATTAAGGATCTTGGAGAATATAGATGTTGAATGCGAATTATACACGGTCCTTAACAAACGATAGCCTGCCATCAAAACAAATGACAACATAGCCAACTAAATCAGGCACGTACAAGCCAAGATCGATATCAGTGACACACCAAAACGTACCATAAAAGGAAATAAAAATATAATATATTTTCCATTAAGGTCAAATATCGATTTTTAAACTATTCCTTGTACCAGAGTAATAAATTAGGCTCGAATTACATAACTCAATCATTAAGGAATCGCAAAAGATCCACAGTTATAAGCTAAGTTTAAGCATTATAATCATAAGAAAATTCAGGTGGGGCACAATGTGGCAGAATGCTTTGCAAGAGAATTCATATAACAAGAGATTGTCGCTAACTTTTTTTTACATGACTAAGACTATGAGCATACTTTTTATTTGCAAGGGGCCCAGCGTCATAATGAGAGTACAAAACTTGCAAACTATCTAAGAAGGCAATAAATCTTACATTAAAAATCATTATTTTAGTCTAGAAAGAATAAAACATACCTCATTATCCGCAGAACGCGCTTGACATTATCTTCTCCAAGCCGAATCTGCATGTGCTCAACTGCGAAGAGAAGAAGTACGAATAATTGCAGTATGGCAATCCCTTGGTGAATAGGAATGAAAGGAGGCAAAAAGATCGACGTTACATACTCTTGAAGTGTGCTTCCAATCAGAAACATCATGATTTGTCCGAGATTTGTTGAGAAGTTTGATCAATTTCATAAAAAAAACATGTTTTGAACGGCAGCCGGTTCAAGTGAAGACCGGTCGTTACGAAGTGTTTGAATGATAGATAGGAGGTGAACTACAGATCGGGAATGAGGCGGATGTTAGAGCTAGTTAGAGTTGAATGACGCGTCAAAAATTTTCATCACTCTCGACTAATCTCAAGTTCCGTGTGAGCTATGAGCATAGGATGCTATGTTGAGTCAAAGACGATATATCACGCTGCAGAAATCTCTTAGTTGCGAAACTCGGAGACGGTTCAATTGTGGTGCTACGGAAGGACAATCAAATAGGTTCAACCGGTGCGATTTCCAGAGCGACGTGCTAGTAATTGTCTTCATCGGTGCACCGACGGAAGGTTGCTACCTTAACAAGTGTTATTCCGTATCACTGTGTATATAATGGGGTGGTATCTTCTTGCGAAGTATAGCAAGGCATGCTGCGCAGAGCGTTGCAGTGTTTGTAGACTGAATTCATCTGCGAATTGTGTGGAGCTGATGTCTATGGCAGACAACCGGACATAGAATAATGCGATCAGGCTGAACAGGCAGCATAGATGAGGAGTTTCATGGTTGCCTATGTGATAAGGCAAGACATCTAGTGTGGGTGTATTAAAGCAGGAGTAGTAGATGTGAGGTTATTGTGTAAATAGACTATGTAGATAGTAGTGTGTGTAGGGTAGGATGTATGAGTGGTGTGTTTATTGGTGGTTGTAGTAAGTGTCGGATATTTGTGGTCAGATCGTGTGTTTGCTTAAAAGCAATTTTGTGCCGGTGCGATTTAGATGTCTTGATTAGTGTTGAGAACATGTTGGTATGTATCCGTGTGTCGTTATTTCTCAGACGACTGGATGTCCGTCGGTGGTGCTGTGAAGTTGGGGCTGAGGCAGCAGTAGGTTTATGAGGTGATCAGATGGCGAGTGGTAGAGAATGCATATATTGAGAACATTAGGAGTGAGTAGGCTGATAGTTCGATGTTTCGTGATGTATGTAGGAGTTGATAGGAGATTGAGGTCAGTAGGATGGATCGAACTATACTCAGTATTGCATCCGGTCAGCTGCTGTTAGTATAGTGATGGTCTATGAGCGTATTACGCTGTTGATGGGCTCAGTTCGTTAGAGTGCTACAGAGAGAGGGTATGGCGACACGATTGAGTATCGGATTTGCGATTTATGTAGGAATTTAGGATAGAGATGGGATGTGCAGAGTTGTGGTTTAGGCTAGCGAATAGTAGCTGTGATACGCGCGTGAGCAAAGAGAAGTGACACTGAGAGTGGCGATGTGGTGCGTGTTGAAGGGATACGATCGATGAATAATTGGTGTCGGGAGGTATAGTCTAAGTAATTCGAGAGCAGGTTTTGCCGTAGCGGGTGTATAGTGTCTGGGTATAGTAAGTGAATATTGTTTGTTAGTATGGTTAAATCATGATAAATTTGATGCAGTAAATACAGCTGAGTAATTAAATTTTGACTTATGTGTTATGAGTGTATGGAGAATGTATTAGGAATAGTCTATTACATAAATATGATGAATCAAAAATAAGAAAATTTAAGAGAATACTCAAAAGAAGAACGAGACAAGAGATAATTAATGTAGTCAGTGAATTGGCTGATAGGCGCGAGAAATTTCGTTAGACAGTTCAATTACATCTTGGTCAAGAAGCTATGGCTGTATAACTGAGTGCTGATGATCTAGGATAGTTTTTTTACGTTAGACCGATGATTAATAATAAAGGCGTGGTTAATCAAGACACGTTAGTGAGAGATAGCATAGCTGTGCGAGGTGATGAGCTAGTTCTGTGCGGTTAGGCGATTGAGGTTCGGGATCGGAGTTCGGATGATATACGTACCTGTTGTGCAGTATACTCTTGTATTGATTTATTTGAGATGCAAGGTTAAGTTTTAAGGTCTGAGAGTGTCGCGGTAAATTCATGTACATGATGTGGGAGTCATTCACAGGTGCATTGTCACATCTAGGCTCGAATTGGGGTGTCTGTGGAGATGAGATCTATAGATTTGAGACGGTAATGTGGCACTTGAATGGGTCGTTGATCGGGTGTGTGGAGATACAGTGAGTGTGGTTTGCTTTGAGGATCTAGGTTCCGGTGTATTACTGTGTAGAGGTATGTGAGGTAGAGTTACATCTGTACTAACAGTTGAGTCATGCTCTGCGGACGAAGAGTGTGATAACAGAACGCCGATTAGTGAAGATTAGTGTAATGTGCGAATATGATCTTATGGATGTATAGCGTTATGGATATATTGGAGCGCAGCCAAGCGACAAGTATGTTGGTGTGAATACAATTGCTAGTAATAAATAGTTGCATCTGTTATGTGGTATTGGTGAGTTGTGGGAGATGTGTGCGGATTTTTGAGTTGATGAGAGTTTACAGAACTATGGTAGCTTAGTATATATTGGTATGATTGAGTAGATAGTAGGTGGGATGTGCTGGAGAGAGTTGATAGTAATAGTAGCGGAGAAAAATGGCAGAGTTATTGTTAGATGAGTGTTGATGTGTTGGTGAAATTGTTGGAAGTTGTTGACTATGTTTGTAATTGTGAGTAGGCAAGATGTGGTAGCGGGTATAGGTCTACGACACAGATAGTGGGCATAATTACGCCTTGCATTGTGGCTATGCCTTAGATTAGTGTCGTAGGTCGGATGCTTATGTTGTGGTGTCTCGTGATTGTAGGTAATGTTCGCGTTAGTGATGGTAGCGGAGGTGGAGGAAAGATGAAGAGACTAGAGAGTTTCATTATTAAGGACTATATTGTGTGTTTGGTTCCAATGTTATTGTTGTGTGGTTGCTACTATAAGTATCTCTGCGGTGCAGTGTGCTGAATGATTGTTGGTCAGCCACGTAGTTGAGTAGCATGTTGTGTTTTGGGACTTAGACGTCGATAGTAGGTTTGGTGCTTATAGTCGAGTTAGGTTGTGCGAGTTGGCAAGCAACTATGGAAAGGCTCTGGATTGGTAGACCGTCGTATCGTGATACACGAGTGTATGCTATTAATGATGTGTAGTGTCTGATAGCGATATCGTGTTAGATTGAGGAGAGACGACATGCTCTGGACGTGTCGTCAGATAGTATACGTGAGCATGATGAGTTTTTCAATTAATGCGCTTGTTTAAAAAGTTGCGATACTGTAGTTGGGCAATGTAGTGGAATTATTATAGTATGATGATAGTTGTTTTGATATTATTTTAAAGTATTTAAAATGAATGGTTAATGTGAAGAATCCCTCATAATGTAATACGAAAAAATGCAAATGCATTAGAGAAGAAGGTTATAGAAAAGTCTAAAGATGTATAAAAT
>SNQN01007152.1:0-26430 GCA_008642245.1 Bassia scoparia
GATTTTGATTTGGTTGAATAATAATGTTCAGTATTTGATTGAAGTATGCAATTTGTTTACTATCAAGATTGAGCTCGTTAATTGGTGAGATGGGGGGTTTTCATTAGGAATCTTAAATTTATTTTTTTGACTTCAAAGTCTACAGTTACGAAATGTATACCAAACTATAGTTTTGGTGATGTACTTTTTAGTTTTTAATAAAATAAAGCATTGCAATGACTGCACTAACCAACATCATACCTTTGTATTTTTAAAACCCTTTTGTGAATATTGAATCCATTTTTGGGAAAGAATATGCTTTTATCATGAGCATCTTCATTGTTATTCATATTATTATTGCACTTTTTCCAAATTTGATACCCACTAATAGGCCAAGGCCACCTCAAAATTGAGAAAATGAAGTCTAGACTAAGTTGTTTTATACTCCCTCGGTTTTTTTTAGATTATCCATATCCATTTGACATGATATTTACTAGTTGATTGAGTTAAATAAAATATTTAGATAAAAGAGTAATGTGAATGAATATTGGGAAAAAATAATGTGGGATAAATAGATTGGGTGAATTAATGAAAATTGAATTTAAAAAGGAACAATTCATTAATGTTAGAGAAAATTAAATAGATAAAAAGTAAAAAAATTATTTTTAAATTGGTTTGGAACAATTAATTGAAAATATCACAAAATAAAAAGTAGAATAATTTAAAAAAATAGAGTGAGGATTAAAATGAGGTTCAGGTGACCATAATTAAATGATTTGGATTTTGGAAGGACATGAACTAAGTTAAATGAGAACATTTTTTAAAATTGGTATAAGATGAGCATATGTGAATCGTTCCAGGCTCTCTAACAAATCATATTATGGAGTATAAATAATAGATAATTCGGTTTTTCTAATGTGTGCCCAAGCGTACATGTTAAGTGAACAAATATCCTACTATCTTCGTTTTTTTAGATGTCCCATTTTGAGTTTTGTGGTTTTTGAGGCAAAATATTGATGTAAGTGATTAGGTGAGTAGATGGAAAAGCCGAAAAGGTAGAGAGAAAGAGGTTGTGGACTCTAAAAAAGTTGGTGGGGATTATATGATAATTTATTGTGGTCTCCATGTCTTGAAAGGGAAAAAAAATCAAAATGAGACAACTAATTTCAAATTTCCTAAAATAGAAATTGGGACATCTAATAAAAAATGAAGGAAGTATAAAATAAAAGTATTTGATTTCACTCAAATCATTAAAATATTAATAGAGATATGCAACCTAACCAAATATTTAATACAGCGTAATAAATATATTGTTTTAACATTTGCCCTTGTTCACACGTTAAAAAACCCATAGATAATTATCATGGCATAGCGTATCATTGAGTAAACCGAAATTGAACTCAACTAACTTGAAATTTCATTTAAAAGAACTTGTAAGTTGTAATTAATTATACTAGCTTTTTATATGCACGCGATGCGTGCATTGACATTTGAATACTAATAATAATGTTGGAAATAATTCAATATTCTTCGCAAAATTTAAATACAAAGAAGGGTTCAGATAATTCAAATGAATAAAAAAAAAAAGAGAAAAGAAGCTAAAAAATGAAGGGTGTTTAGAACGAACAGAAAAAAGAATGAGACTTGAAAAAAGGATAAGACAAAGCATCTGAATCAACTTGATTGTAAACAACAACACAATAATAAGTACTGCCGTAAGTATAATACTGTAATAGATAATGAAGAAGAGATGAAGTATGATGAAGATAGGAATATAATAAAATAATATAATTAATGAGATGATAATAATAATAATAATAATAAAATAATAGATAATACGTATGTACATACACACACACACATACAATACTAACCGTACGTACGTACGTAGTACATACATACGTACGTAATTACTGGGGTACTACATTACGTTACATTTTAATACCGATGAAAGTAGCCAATTTACACCGTCGCGTTAATAATTTTTATAGATAACTGACAGATGGATTACAAACATTAAACTAAAAGGATATAAAGGAATAGAGCTAGACAGTACATTGATCATGAGGAAGTTTTTCGATTAATGAAGATTATAGGAAGTGTGTTATAAAGATAATTGTGAAGTGTTGCATAGTTGACAAAACTAAAATTTGGAGAAGATATATAGGAGAAGAAAGAGAGATTAATAGTATACTATCTTACGGAGTATATAGATATGGAGAATTGGGTGCGTTTTATACACTCATCAAGTGGTAAGATGATGAATAAGTATTTGTATATAAAGTACTGCCGTATCACATGCCATTGATTATGAATTAGAAATTGACCATAAATAAATCAGTTCTCAATTAATTAAATGTTAGTTTAGGGAATATGTGATATTTGATTAAGGGAAGTTCGGAGTACATTTGGTGTATGTGATTGAATCAATTTAAGAAGCTAATTAATGGAGCATTGATCGTATAGGTTTGACCATACATTATCGAATTCATTATAGTATTAATTGTTTGAATTAGTGATAAATGTCAATTACCTTTTTAAAAATTAAATGAATCAATGACATTTGATTGAAATTATTTGATTGAATTAGTCAATAACAATGCATAAGAAAGGGTAAATGAAAATTTTGATGGGACACCATGCTCCCGCCTTCACTAGATAATAGAGATCAAGGCGTCATTAGGTGTTAGAGTTACTCCTTAGTTTTCGTTTTGGTAAGTCTTAAATACTTGGTATGCAACATTAATTTGTTTAGTGGATTAAAAGTGATTTTTTGGTTAATTATAACCTTTTGATCTAAAAGTCGATCCTTATTATTTATCAATTAAGAGATAAATGAATTATATAAATGTAAATGGCGCTATTATGTTTGGTGGTACAATAAATTTATGGAGATTTGAGTGAGCATCAAGGAACTTAGTATTTTTTCTAGTTGTTTACCTTTTCATTTTGGGATGTTTTCAAATTAGTTTTTCAATCAATCTAAAATACATTTTTTACTTTTTACATACTTTTATTTACTCAATAATTTATGAATTACTGATTTCTAAGTCAACTTTCATTACTTTACCCATCTATTTCCAAAATTACTCTTTTTCATTCATCACATTTACTATTTTTACCTAACTTACCCAATTATTAACGATTTATCAACTAATTAATCTTAATATCGTGCAAAAAGCTATAAACATAAAAATGAAAAGGGAGTACGATTTAAGAGTATTCTTTCTTTGGGTTGGGCTTGGGGGGGGGGGGGGGAGGGGAGAGGAGGACCAAGCAAGAGAAATATAGAATAGAGAGAGTTTTACACTGAAACGTATAAGATATACTTCAGTTGTATTGAAATGTTAGTGTAAATTACATATACAATTGAGGGGGTATATATAGATGAGTGAATACGCATACTTCATCAATGTCCAACAATGTAGAGCTACTGTTAGGGGTAGGAGTAAACCAGATTTTGTGAGCTACTACTATAGTGAAAGATTAGTCGGTGGCATTCATGTTTGTATCACAATTATCCAACACCCCCTTGAATGTCCACCGAAAATAACTATGCGAATGTAAAATGTCATTGTAGTGTGGAATCTGCCTCATTAAAACCTGTCAGAAAACCCAGTGGGGATAAAAACCTGATCGAAGGAAAAGAGTTGCAGTGCATATAGTCTCCCCTTGAATTCAACATGAGCTTCGAAGGCGTCGCATTCCTCTTGTGCACCAGTTCTTCAAATTTCTTTGGTGGTAGGTGACTTGGTGAATGAGGGTCTGCAAGATTGTCACATGATCTAACTAGTTGAAGCGTCGATTTGTCCTTCCTTTTAGATCATGTGTGAAGAAAAGTTTGGGTGATAATGTGTGGTTTTCTATCACCCTTGATGAAGCCTTCATGACTGAGTGATGCAGCTGTATTGTCTTCATTAAATCACGTTGGATTCTCTGAAAATGTCTTCATTCCACACGTCTTGTGAATAGTGACTAATCATAGATCTGAGCCAGACACACTCACGTCCTGCTTCGTACAAGCAATTAAGCTCTGCAGGGTTTGATGATGTAGCTGTCAATGTTTGCTTGTGATCTCCATGATATAGCTGTCTCGCCATAGTGAACACATATCCATTTGTGATTTTGCTTTGAGGACTGATAGGTAGCCAGCATCTGCATATCCAACAGAGTTAGCATCTACCTTTGATTGGTCGAATAGAACAATCCCAATCTTGTTACCTCGAAGGTAGCGAAATAAGTGTTGATACCACTCCAATGTCTCTTGGTTGGTGCACTACTATATCTAGGAAGTAAGTTCACAGCAAAAGATTATGTCTGGTCTTGTATGTTTGCTAGATACATTAGGGCACCAATAGCACTTAAGTATGGTATCGCCGGACCAAGGACTTCTTCATCTTCTTCTCGATGTCGGAACGAGGATCGTCTTTTACGTTTAATGTGACCGAGACAACCATGTGGAGAGCCGATGGATGTGCTTTGTCCAGTGAAAAGCGTTTTAAGACCTTTTCAGTGTAGTTTGATTGATGGGACAAAAATACCATCCTTCAAGTGCTCATTGTAATCCCAGATAGAACTTGTCTGTCTTCCCAAGATCCTTCATCTCAAATTCTTTCATTAAGTTTGGCAGTTACTTCAAGCTCTGTGGGAGTTCCAATGATCGTTTAAGATCATCAACATAAACTGCAATGATATAGCGAAACCGTTGTGGATCGATTTTTGATAAATACACAAGGGCTAATTTGATCATTTTAAACCCGTGTTTTATGAGGTATTCGCTGAGACGTATATACCCACTTCCCAGATTGCTTTAATACGTAAAGTGATCGTTTCAACTTTATGGAAAGCATTCCTTAGGTTTTGATTTTTGATAGCTTTACCCTTCAGGGACTTTCATATAGATGTTGTTACTAAGTGACCCATAAGATATGCGGTCACAACATCCATAAGGCGCATTTGCATCCTTTGTAATTGTCAAGCTTACCAAAATCTCAATGTAGTTGCATCAACTACTGGAGAATATGTTCATCATAATCAATTCCTGGCATTCGGAAAAACTTGTGCTACAAGTCTTGCCTTATATCTAACAATTTCATCTTTCTCATTTCTCTTTCTAACAAAGACCATTGTGTATCCAACCAGGTTTTCCACCCTTTGTGTTTGACCTATTTTCCCAAAGACTTCTCGCTTCTCAAGCCGATTTCAGTTCTGCTTGAAGTTCTTTCATATTTGGCCAATCCTTTCTGACGGCATTCATCTACCGTCTTGGCCAATTAGCATCTTCATCATGTGTACATCAATTGCTAACTGAATAAGAAATACTTCATTCATGACAACATCTTTTTCTATTCCATTGACTCGTAGTAGAAATATAATTCAACGATCTTTCACTGTGTCAATGTTCTCATTTTCTCTTCATTTTGGACGACTGTTTATTTCATCTCCATTTTCATCAGATTCTCTGGAGGAGGACTAAAGTGTCATTTGCATTTTCATCTTGCATTTTCAACTCTTGGTTTGGAATCTTTGAGCCAGGTGGTTCATCCGTTTCTTCGTGCCATGAGACTCATCTATAATTATCTTATTAATCAATTAGCATTCAAATGCGCGCTGTGCTATTTCTGCTCGGTAGTTGATATGTCGTACTTTCTTTGCATCTGTAAATGCATCGGCAATTTGGTTTGCAACATGTTGTAAATAGACGAGTTTTCTTAACTTCTTGTTCACAGTAGTTGTTCGTGGGGTCTAAGAATTGGAATTGTTTTGGCATTCCATGTGATCTCCTACTCTCTTTTCTATTGGGATCCACTTGTATACTCCCCTAAGGTGGGAAACTGCCTCACTCAAATAGTGGCGAGGTCGCCGGCGAATCTTGCCTTAAACATATCACCAGTGTATTGGTTCAAGAGTGTAATTATAGGAAGAGGAGTCTACCAACGTAAATTCCCAGCCTGTCGTTGTGGACCGATTTGTCGTTTAGGTGGCGAGACTAAGAACGAGTGAGCACAGCACACTGTGCTGTAGGCCAAGATACTTTTAAAGTGCTGAATATTTGGTTTCTCTTTTCCGGAGACCATTGCACTGGAGAATATTTATGATATGCATGGGTCTGTATTCTTTATCAAATGTTGCTGCATGAGATGTATGCATGACCCAACATAGGGAAGGCAGTTTTGATCTCATGAATAGTGGCTTGGCAATCAATTGCAGTCTTTAATTAGAGATTCTGCAAGACCATTTTGTGTGTGAACATGACAACTGGATGTTCAACTTCAATCCCGATTGAAATGCAATAGTCATTAAATGTTGGGATGTAAATTCCTCCAGTTATCAAGTCTTATTTCTGATTGAATAATCTGGAAGTGGTTCTCAACGGATTATCTGAGCTAGTAGCTTTGCGAATGCAATATTTTCTACTACAAGAGGCTACATGTGACATCGTGTTGATGCGTCAATCAACACCATAAAATGAAATGGTCCACTTGGGGGATTAATGTGGTCACAGATGTCGCCTTGAATCCTTTCTAAAAATGGAAGGAGACCATGTCAATTTTATTTCAAAAGATGGCCTTATTATTTTGCCAAGTGAGCATGCTGTGCATGCTAATTTATTCGAGTTAGGGACTCTGATGTCTTTGATGGTGTCCAACTGATTCGATAATTTGTGTCATCATTCCGTCGTGCCCAAGATGGTACGTACACACAACGTCAATGATGATTGAACAGATAATTTATCGTTGTTAGATTCTGGTTAGAATATCGATGTTTTATATTCTGATATTGAAGGCTATCAATGATATAGTAGTCCGTTGAATATGCTGGCAATTTTTCATAATACATCTTTTGTCCATTTTCTCGTTGTGGCTTACAAGTATCCTTTGGCCTATCAAATCTTGTTCTAATCGATAGCCATTTGACGCACATGTCTTTAATACTAATGAAGGTTTTCTTCGGACTTGCTCGAAGAAGTGCATATTATTTCGAAATTGTTCCATTAGGAAGTATCATGCAACAAGCTTTACCGTAACCTTCATCAGTTTTGCTGTCCCAGAGATATGAGTATAGCTATTGTAACATTATAGAGAACATCTTCAATTCTGAAAAATATCCTTTATTTTCAAAATGGTAGTGTTGCTCACAGCTGTCTAGAATGCAATAATTTGGATTCATCAACAACAAACTCATATCTTCATAATAAATAAAGTTATAACATCAGTTTCAAAACAAAGTAAAATAATTATTGATGGTAATCAAAGTTACAACAGAAAACATAAAAATTCTCAAAAACAAAAACATGAGCGAGGTAAGTCCTTCAAAACATAAAAGAACTTAAAGTGGGAAACACACTTAATGGTAGTACATGAATGAATTTTAGGTTGTTGATTTTAGGCGTTGCTCTTTCCCCCAATGACAAATTCATTTCCGGTGTCTATGTTACCCATTATAAAGTCAGACACATCAAGGCTTGTGATGGTATGTCTGTCTCATTAAAATTAGCTTCAACATTTTACCCTTCACTAAGCCTGGACAGGTCTACCAAATGTTTGCAGTACGACATGTACGTCCACATGCCCCTGTCATGCCACACCTGTATGATTTGTCATTTCTTTTGAGGAATTGGCTGATGTTTTCCATGTTGGTGACCTTTCTGCTTATTGTTTCTAGGGGAAAAGTTATTTCTACCGCGTCACACGACTCGACCGCAGAAGTTCCTTCCGCGACTCGTCCGTGCGACCAGTATATTCTCTCCCACCTTAGTTTTGCATTGCTCAGATGGGTTGGGATTCTCAACTGCATTTGCTTCAGGAATGCCAAGACCCACGGTCTAAGTTGTGATTTTCATTAGAGGTCATTGTTCTGTTAGCAACCGACAGTACTGACATCAATCAGAGATTCTTGAACCTTCTTTCACGAGTTCCTGCAGCAATATGTTGCTTGCATGGAAGGTGGTGAGAGTTTTCTCAATCATCTGTTCTTTGTGGATGTCTGATCACAGTATCTCAGTATAGATACTATCTATGCAGGTTGGAAATAGCACTGATGGATTAAAATCCTGAACCTCAGATTGTCCATTCAAACTGACCTTAGGGAGGAGCACCCTTTTGTGTGTCATACCTCTCATTAAGTTGTCCCAATATTTTGGGATCATCAACTAAGAGATACTGGTTTTTAAACTTTCATGCAAGTGGTGCCTAAGCAGCACCAAGGCTTTTGCCTTGTCTTGCTCGATGACTGTTTTTACAACAGTGGTTTCATCTGCATTTTTCTCAATGGGAGGATCGTTTATAGTATGCTCTAATCCTTGAGCTTTCAAATTCATCTGGGCATCCACTTTTCATTCCAGAAATTTTTGACCGGATAGGTCAAGAATGTTGAATTGTCTTTTTATCAAGTCGCCCATATTAGCTACAATAAAATTTTTATATACGAGTAGTTAGTTAACAATACAATAATAAACTAATATCATTAATTCCTCTCCCTTAGTTTATCATTGAGGATTTATAGTTAAAAACACAAATAAATTTACAATCGAAAAATAATAATTAAGTTGAAAAACATGTTAAATAACAGAACATGAACAATAACAAGAACATCATAAGTAACAACAATAACAATATAAATAAGGATAATAATAAGAGATTATTTTTGCGTTAACATGAATAGTACTAAAGCTACAAGTAATACAAATAATCCCGCAATTAAGAACAAATAAACTTGTATTTGTTTTAAATCTTCTTCAAAAGTAAAAGTCGGAGGGGATTGATTATCGTCGGCCGGTGCCATGGTGGTCGAGTATTAGGAGGATGAAGAAGATAAATTTTTTTTTAGAGTGAGATAGATGTAAAAAGGATAAGATAAGGTAAGAGATTATGTGGTGAAAAAGGATAAGGGTAATCCGCTTTTTATAGAGGATAAATCATAACTGTGTAATGAACTGTTTATAGGTAGTGAATAACAGTGTAGTGTAGGTAGAAGGAATAGTATTAATATGTATATGTTAAATATATAAATTTTGCAAGAATTATCACACTGGGATGCAAGCCGTAGTGGTCCGAGAACCCAAGATCTGTGCAAGAGATCGCGGGTTCGAAAACAAAGAAAGTCGTAAAAATATAAAATATAAAGTATAAAAATTATAAAGGCTGCATCATTTTGTTTTTCTTACTTAAAATTAATTTTAGACTGATTAAGTCTCAAAGGACAAGAATATAAGAGAACATACAAAATATTACGTATTATCATCCATACTATATGTATGCATAATATTACGTTTTGGTTATTTTAATAAGTATAGTATGTATGACTGATTTACCAAAGTAGTCGTACGCAAATAAGTGTATATGATAAACAATAAAAGAAGACAAACATAAAAACCCATATATACCGATAGTAACAAAGTGATAAATATTCCCTTTGTGGGTTTCTGATATAGAGGTTCCCAAATATGGGCAACTATAGAGCATACTCCCCGAGAGCATTTTTGACGAAATAACTATCACTTCGTTTAATTTAGAACAGGTATAAGTATACCTGATAAATGTGATCGTGCTGATAACGTGTTGTGAGAAATATAGAATAGAGAGAGTTTTACACTGAAACGTATAAGATATACTTCAGTTGTATTGAGATGTTATGTGTAAATTACATTACAATTGAGGGGGTATATATAGACGAGTGAATACGGCATACTTCATCAATTGTCAACAATGTAGAGCTACTTAGGGGTAGGAGTAAATCAGATTTTGTGAGCTACTACATATAGGTGAAAAGATTAGTCGGTGGCATTCACTTGTATCACAATTATTTCCAACAATTGCTAAATTCCAAAAAAAAAAGCAATTTACAACCCCATATATACTCCCTAAATAAGGTTAGAATGTGTAAAAGTTTACTTATCAATGAGGATAGTAGACTAATAAAAACGGGCATCTATTAACGTTAAATTTATATCTAGAAGAGAAATATTATTATTATTTTTTTTTGACGAGAAAAGGAAGACTAGATTAATTAACTAAAGCATCCGAGTTTACAAAAGCAGAAATTTGGGGAGGATAATCCTCAAGCCAAACTCTCAAAACATCGAAATGAGAGGATAAACGGGCTAACTCGTGTGCCACTTTATTACCTTCCCGTTTAACATGTGAGAAAGAGATAAAGCGACATTGTCTAGCATAAACTAATATATCATTAATAAGAGAGCAAAAATAATTATTTGCCACCAATCGTTGCTTCAAATGATGATAAACTCTCAAGGAGTCAGTCTCAATGTTCAAAGATCGCAGCCCAGCTTCCCACGCCACCTTCAGCACCTCCCTAACCGCCATTGCCTCCCCCACATCCACCTCGCAAGGTAGCCTGTACCTGCAACACATGGACAACAGCACATCGCCTTCGAAGTCCCTCACAACTGCCCCCACTCCCACCAACATATCACCAATGAAAGCCGCATCCGTGTTGAGCTTTAGAACTCCTACTAATGGTGGTGTCCAAACCGAGTTGAGAGGCAGCCTGCCAGCCTCTTCTCGAACCGCACTATTCCCTTTTGCATATTCCCCAACCAAAGCCACAGCCCTCTCAACCACCAAAGTCCAGCGGATCTTCGTTTTTTCAAAATACCATTGATTGCGACGAAGCCAAATCCCCCAAGCTACGGACCAAAATAAACTCCACCAATGGCTCTCCAACCTTCGTGAATCCAGCACAATCAACCATTTCTCAAGAGTCTGTCCCCTAAGTTCCATAACATCTAAACGCAAAGGAGAAAATTTCCAAATGTCACTAACCTCAACGCATTCGAATAGCATGTGTCGAATAGTCTCCTTGGCTTCCCCACACATCGGGCACACCTCCTCCTGACATACTCCTTTTCGAACCAAATTGTCCCTTGTTGGCAGAGCTTGATATAGTACACGCCATCCGAAGTTACGGATTTTAGGAGGGACCTGAGATTCCCATAAAGTCTTCCACCACCCATGTTGCACATCCCCACTTGACGAGGAAGCCTTCCTCAGAGCATCTAATTCTAAAAAATACGCACTCCGAACACTATATTCACCATTTTTGGAATAATGCCAACACCAGGTGTCTTCCTTTGCGGACCAGCTAAGGGGAATACTGGTTATGGCTGCTATCTCATCCGTTGTCATTATCAGATGCAACTTATTCAAGTCCCAAGTGTTGTTTGTAATCAGTTCATTCACCCAATAACACTGCCTATTCTCCTCCGTTTGTGATCCATGCACTCGAAATGCAGGTCTAGTGGGAACCCAAGGGTCTCCCCAAATGCTAATAGTATTTCCAGAACCCACCAATTTACGAGCCCCTTTGAACAGCAAGTCTTTAGCCGACATAATAGAACGCCATGTATAACTACAATTCCTAGGGATTTTAGCTTCGAGAAAGGAAGAATTATGGAAGTATTTTCCCCTTAATACTTTTGCCATCAGAGAGTCCTTATGAGTCAAAACCCTCCAAGCCTGTTTGGCCAGTAGAGCCGAGTTGAAAGCAGTCATGTTTCGAATCCCAAGACCCCCCTTTCTCTTCGATTTATATAGTTTCGACCAAGCCACCCATGCACACTTCCTCTCCTCTTTTTTTTGACCCCAAAAGAATTGTCTACACATTTTTTCAATCTCATCCAAAATTTGCTGCGGAATTTGAAAACACTGCATTGCATAGGTGGGTATTGCTTGAGCTACCGTTTTTATCAAAATCTCCCGTCCCGCCTGTGAGAGACATTTCTCCTTCCACCCCTTCAATTTTTTCCACACTCTATCCTGAATCTTTTGGAAAACTTTCTTCTTTGACGCTCCGATATACGTCGGAAGCCCCAAATATTTTTCATGTTCCTCCACCGCCTTAAAAGATAACTTCGCTTGAAGTAAATTTTTCTGTTCCACGCTCAAATTTCGGCTAAAAGAAACCTCAAATTTTTCCAAATTCAGTTGTTGCCCGGAAGCAATTTCATAAGTAGAAAGAACATTCATAACTTTTTGAACCTCTTCTTCGGTAGCCCGCACAAACAGCAAGCTATCATCCGCAAAAAATAAATGAGAGATGGGGTCCACATGCCTACCAATCTTAAGCCCATGGATGTCATTATTCTGCTCTGCATGGCGCAATAAGGAGGATAAACCTTCCGCACATAAGACAAAGAGAAAAGGAGAGAGTGGGTCCCCTTGACGAAGCCCTCTCCTTGATTTAAAGCGACGAGACGGTTGTCCATTAACTAACACAGAAAACGAGGCCAAGGACACACAACTCATAATAAGCTGAACAAAAGCATCAGGGAAACCCAATTTACTCATAACCTGCTCCAGGAAACACCATTCGACCCTATCATAGGCTTTACTCATGTCCAGTTTCAAACCCAGAAAGCCTTTTTTGCCCTTAGTCTTTTTACGAAGGAAATGGAAACATTCATACGCAACCAACACATTATCAGTAATCAAACGACCCGGAACAAAACCACTTTGCGACTCATGAATAACAAAGGGGAGGACCAATTTAAGGCGATTTGCAATAACCTTAGTCACAATTTTGTACAAAACGTTGCACAAACTTATAGGTCGAAAGTCTTCAGGTTTATCACAAAGTTTCTTTTAAGGAATTAAGGCTAAGAAAGTATGGTTAATATTACTAACATCGGCATGATTATTTAAAATATTTAGAACATATTGAACCACATCCTTACCAACAATAGGCCAAAATTCCTGATAAAAAATAGCGCACATACCATCCGGTCCCGGGGCTTTGGTTGGATGCATTTGTTTAAGAGCGCTCCAAACCTCCTCACCAGTATACGGGGCGGTCAACATTGCTGCCATTTCCACAGTAACCAACGGCTCCATTTTCTCCACAACCTGCTCAGGTTCCACATAATTTCCTTTGGTAAATAAGGATTCATAAAATGATGAAAGGACTTCAGAAATTTGTCCTTCATCAGTATACAAAGTCCCAGTAGCATCCTGAATATGATCAATCGAATTTCTTTCCCTTCGTTGACGAGCCTTAGCATGGAAAAAGCTAGTATTCTTGTCCCCATATTTTATCCAGTTTTGCCGACTACGCTGGTGCTAATAAGCATCCTCCCTGACTTCCAACTCACTCATTCTAGCATCCAAAGCTTTGATTTGAGCAATGACTTCATCCGATTGGTCCTCCCTGATGAGCCTATCCATAAGAGCTCGACAACTTTTCATTTCCTTCGTAAAGTTACCAAAAGTGGTATGACTCCAAGTTTGTAGCCTAGTAGTCACCCCAGCCAGCTTAGTCACACAGTTCATGTCACTTTCCCAAGCTTCCTTTACCACCTCTCTACTCGACTCTTCCCAAAGCCACATCTCCTCGAAACGAAATATACGTTTCCTACGTCTCCTCTGTGTGTCGCCACTACTGCTCTTTATAGCCAACAAAATAGGTAGGTGATCCGAAATACGTTTAGGGAGGTGGGTAACAAAGGAACACGGGAAAAGTTCCTTCCAAAGTCCATTGGCAAGGAATTTGTCCAAGCGTTCTTGCAAATTTTGGTCTCCCCTGCGACCATTAAACCAGGTAAATGCATGCCCCAAAAATTGTAAATCCTCTAAGTAGCACGAGTCAACTGCATTTCGCAAAATATGAGCTTCATGGATTTTAAAAGGGCCGCCTCCTTGCTTTTCAGTCGAGTACAACATCAGGTTCAAATCCCCACCGCAAACCCATGGCAGCTCACACCCCTCACCTAGCAGTTTAATGAGATCTCCCGTCTTGTACTTCTCATCCTCATTAGGATAACCGTAGAGGCCAGTAAAACGCCAAATCCCCTCATTCGTAGTTGTAATCCAAGCAACTATGTGATGCAAAGAGAAGGATTGAATCTGCACCTTCTCCTCACTCGACCATAATAGAGCCAAACCTCCACTTCTATGCCTACCCTCACCATCACAATCCACAGCCACACCACAATTAAAGCGAATGCGTTTCTTAACCGCCTCGAACTCCCAACTCTTCAACTTAGTTTCGCATAAAAAAATGATACGGGGATTTTCAGCTGCGATCACCCCTCGAAGGGCGTTAATTGCAGAGGGATTCCCCAACCCTCTACAATTCCACGAAAGAATAGAACTCATGGAGAATGGAGGGCATCCAGGTTGCCCGAATCATCGACGATCATATCATTTGTGTAAATACCATCACGTTCCACAGTTCCTTCACCTTGTTTTCTGCCATTAAAATTATCCATGGTCACACCACTAGTCTGCTGGCCTTTCGAATTAATGTCCACTTCCATGCGTCCTCTCTTCGAAAAGCGGCCCTTAAGAGCCTCCGTGGATTCACTACCACCCCCTTTCGTAATTCCAACATTTCCTCCTGTAAGCAAATAATCAGAATTCGGTTTTGGGGCCTGAGTAGATGGGTATTCCAAATTCATATCCTCCCTAACTCGCGAGTCATTAAAATTTAATCGCAATCGCGTCTTGCTGGCCTTAATATCAGTCCGTAATGTTTGACATTGTTGCAATTCCTCCGCCAATTTTGGTTCATTCGAACGACCTCTAACAAGGGAGGCCTTCAACCAATTTCCATAGGGCAAAGTAGAGACATCCATGCCTTCAATATATTGTTGGCATTGCTGACACATGTGCCCAAAACACCCACATATATGACAGAAATCCATGAGCCGTTCATAGGTGAATTTTATAGTTTTTAGTCCCTCGGGCATAGCAATTCTTGTCCATCGCTTGAGTGGTTTCGAGATATCAAGATCGACTCAAAAGCGCAGGTATTTACCCCAACCTACCAAATCAGAAGCATCACACTCGACAAATACTCCCATGCTTGCAGCCAATGCCTTTGCCATTGAAAGGGTTCGTTTATTGAGGGGGACATCCCAAGCTCGTACCCAAAAACGAATGGTCGAGAACGTAATCTCTGATGGCTGCGCACCTTCGTCAATATTTCCCATAAGAATGGGCTGACCTCTAAATGACCAAGGCCCTCCCTCATACACCTTATTTTTATCAGCAGGTGAAAAAAACTGGAAGATAAAGGTTTGTGTACCAATTTCTTTCACCACCAATCCTTTAGCCAAACGCCAAGCCATCTTCAAGTTATTCTGCAGAGCCTCCACGCTAAAAGGATTTTGGGTTAGAATTTTGCCAACCAAACAAAGTTGTAATTGCTCCTTTACGATGTCTTCTTCCTCCTCATCAACGCAATCTATGATCTCGTCCTCTGCCTCCGTCATCATTAAATTTTGAAGCCTCGCTTCCAAAGGATCCATACTTCGTCAACAACCAAAAAAAAAAAAAGCACACAACCTTCTACCAAGAAACCCACACGTCGTAGACCGTGGTAAATCAAATAACAAATAAATTTGAAAGGGAAAAACCTTACCTTGGAATCAAGGAAGGGAAATAATGACTCTACAGAAACCCTAAAAGTCCAGAGAGAACCCTAGTGTTTCGAGAGGATAATACTATAATTTAGTTTGTCTCAATGATACAATCGAAGAGAAATATTATTGTACGGAGTAATAGACAAGTTTAAAATTAGTTTGTTGCATTTATATATTTAATCCGTTTCTAAATGTTATACCCATTTCAATTTAACACGTATGTCAATGTACATTTTATTTTGATCATATCATAAACTATACATACCAAAAATTATAAAAATTATATATTTTTGTAGTATTTATTGAGACAAATCAAACAAGATTTCACATGACTATATTTTGATTTATATGTTAAGAGAAATTTAAAAGATTATTTCATGTTGTAAATAGTGTCAAGTTTCCAAAAATATATACTCCCTCTGTCGCATGAAGTTTATGCCAATTGAGAATTTTTAACTATTCACAAGTGATGAGAATCTTGTAAACAACTATTATTAATGGATAGATTATTAATATTCAATCATTATAATTTATACAAATAAGGAACTAAAGATATAAACGATACAAAACGTGCATTGTGAAGCGTATGAATATTATCTGACAAGATTTTCGTGATACGAAGGGAGTACAAATGTACAACATTTAGAAACGGAAGGAGTAGTAAATTTAAGAAGTGTAAGAACGTGATTCGCTTGATAACTGATAAAGTGATAAGTAATAAAAACTAATTTTCTAACATGAACACATTTCATCTAAGTACTTGATTACGACCGAGGAAGTATTTTAAGGTGATCAAAATCGAAGAATACGAACCTTACGAATGTTCAACTTTTGTAATACCTACTATAGTACTATATCTAGAAGAAAAATATTAATGTAACAGACAATATTCTTTGGACCTCTTAGTTTGACTGGATTTTCATAACCTTTTTGATAAACTTTTTGAAAATAATCAATAACTTATTATTCTAACTAGATTAATTCCCGTGCGATGCACGATTTTGTTAAATTTATGTACAATCAAAATTTGTTTATCTTTATGATAGATATACTAAACTTTTTTTTACAACCAATTGAATAATACCTTTTAAAAAAAACCCAATAGAATAATACAAAAATGATATAATTTACCGTATGACATGTTAATAATTTATACACAACGACACAAAATATTTATTGTATAAATTTTTATTTATCAGTCAAAAAATAAAATAGTTTGTACACAATAGTTGATGAATAGTATTTTATAAATTTCTATTCTCAAAGCAAATTTAGAAGGAGAAGTTAGAAGAGTTATTAGAATTGGTTAAGATCGACTTAAATTTTCAAAGCACATTTATTGATTTATATTCATTAGTTTTTTTAACTTAAAAGGTGGGGATTGTTTTAGTATTAGTATTAGTATATAGATTTTTCCTATCAGAAGTTCTTGCATGTCTTAGATGCACAATAAATTTATTGTGCACCAAATACGTAGTGATCCTTTTAATCTATACTCTATAGTAACTCATTATTAACTTTTCATCAATATAGTGATAAATAATTAAGGTCACTATACTGATAAAAAGGGTTACTATATTGATCAAAAGGGTCACTCTAATGTGGTGTACAATAAATTTATTATGGACACGATGCAGGTAAGACTTTCACTCATGCAATATGATCATACTTTAGGGATGTTTGGTATGATTACGTATGTATGATTACCATAATAAAATGGATAAGAATTTGATCAAGGGAGTATGGTATAATAAAAAGTGTCACTTTTAATTTAGTATTTTTTTTGATTCGGTATCATGTTGAAATAGAAATCAATCAATCAAAGCTTTAATTACATAAGTGAGGTTGATTAACATGATCGAATCAAAAGTGATTATTTCGAAAAGTCACCTACAAAAGATCTTCCTCCTCCACCCCAGATGATAGAGTCTCATTCTCGTGCAAATTACTTTTTTACTAATTTCTTCTCACCAAGTCATTTCCGATCTCTCTTTAATTACCTCGTTTGAAATCTCCAATCCCTAATAATCTCACTCTTCAACCCATCGCACCAGTGCCCCTTGATGGGGTCTCCGTCTTACATGTCCAAACCAGCACAAGCGTAGTTTTCCTTTGACTTGTTCGCAATAATAATATCCGCAACACCAATTTTCCTACGGATAACTTCATTTCTAATCTATCTCGTAGAGTATTCCCACACATTCATATCTCAAATTAATTAAAAGGCGAAAATGATGGGAATCGATCACAAGATTTTTTGGAACGAGAACCAATTAAGTTATCCCGAATTGATAATCGATCTCTCCTAATCGTACCAACGTATATATTTTTCCCGGATTGATAATTAAAACAAGAATTTAAGCAGAATTGGTCAATTAGTTCACATCATCATCACATTATTATTATTATTATTATTATTATTATTATTATTATTATTATTATTATTATTATTAATAATAATAATCTAAGTTTACTTGACTTTGCTAATTAAACTTTTGGCAACTTCATGCATGCTTCTGACGCGGTTGCTTGTAACATTAACCGTCTTATGTGTAAATTACAATTTACAAGTACTTCACTAATCTTTTCTATAAATATCTCCCATAGTTAGGATCATTTGGCTACTCTAGCTAATCGTTATTTGCACATCATATCATTCATTTTATACATATTTTTTTTTGTTGTATTTTATAACTCYTTAATTTGGATGGTTGTGAAAAGGAGATTGTCTTGTGAAGAAGAGAATGATAAGCAACAATCTTATCAGCCCACTCAACAACCACAAAAATTCACAAAGTAAGCAATTTGTAGTCACTCGYTTTTGGTTTAATTTAGTTATTCTTAGCACATTCGTTAGCTTTTGCTTTGTACATTGAGGTACGGTGTATAATTGTACGTGATAGAAACARGGGGTTGGACGATTCATACAAATTTTATCATACAACCYCACAAAATTTGTTTTCTATAACTCAAATGTACAAAAACTATGATTTTGATCATTTGAGTTAAAATAAACAATTCCGTGCAAGTTGTATAGTGTACATCGTCTAGTTTTTGACGAATATTTCTCAGTAACACCTACAATATAATGAAAGGTTGTTARGATGTACTAACGTAGGTTACAATTGGCTTTGAATATTGTTTGTTACTACGTAGGTGTTATTGCAAAGATAAATTCTGGTTGCAAGCATATTCTGCTCAATTGGAGAACATAATCCGAAAAGTGGTACTTCAATCCTCATAATCCTGTTTAATTATCTTTTTTTGTATCCTTTTTTCGAATTTTGATCATTTGATTTTACTTTTAGTGATTTAATTCTAGATAACTCAACTCTATGTATGTACTTTTGAGAGGCACATACTTCGTATTACAAATATGGGGCGAAGATATTTTCTATGTAACCTATTGTACATAGACCTCATCGGCCGAAAAAATTGRTACATCCATCGTTGCTTGTGTTTGTTATATAATTGTATTAATTGGTTTTTTGGACATCATGTCGGGAGGCTGTTGAAGACTTGAAAAGTAGCAAATTAGCAATTGATGTGATGGTCAAGTCAATTTTAAAATGTTTCATGAGAGTTAGTCAAGAAGTCAACTTCTTCGTAATATGTCATGTTGAAAAGCAAGTCATAATATGTCATGTTAACGGTTAACCATGTTGGACCCAAGTTGTTATGTTTATTGACTTAAGTAATCARGGTTGGTTTGTGACTTTGTGTTAACAAGTTTTGTATTAATTAACTTGTTAATGTTTAGCAATGAATTTTAATGGTAATTACTGTAGTTGAATACACAGATCATTCAATATGGGTGACTAGACGAGTGGTCGTGGCACSGACCGTGGCCATACGCCCATACTAACCTATAGCCATGTCTAGATATATGTTCGGGGAATTTTGATTTGATTGAAAGCGGCCGTGTAGTGGAATTCGAGCTCTCAATCCATATATGTGGATTTAGAATTATTTGGTACGAATCATTAATTATAACATACTTTGTATGTAATTATGTAGGTTCGGGAAGAAGTACAGCAGGTGATACTACAACAGTCTTACAACTCCATCCCTAGGTCAGTTAGTTCATTCTTTGTATTACTGCTATGTGTTTAGTTGATGAAATCTTATATGATCACTAATGATGTCCAATAACAACAGATCCTCGAAATGTCAAACATGCTTATGCACTAAGTATATGTTAATATCCTTAATCATGTATGTTTCTGTTGATCAAATTCTGTTTTGTTTATTGTTCAATAACTGTCTAAATTTTGCTAGAGTTGATAACTTTGGCAACTCTCATGTATGTCTAATAAGAACTTATACACGAGATTGAATATACGAAGTAGTAATTCGATTTTGTTTGAGGAGATCATTTTTGTGTAATGATGTCTATGAAAAAAATTAGTTTCTTGAACTAGGGTGTGTATCTGTGCTTATTTCCTGTCATGCTCCTAGTTAAACTTTCGCTGAACTTATCGTTTCTCTTCAACTTTCGCTGAACTTATTGGTCTTTAATTAGGACTAGTCCTTTCAACTTGATCAACAATACATGTAGTCTGAATCTTTAAGTAAGCCTTTTTAGTAGTTAGTACACAGGTCCTTTGCCAAAACTTTAGGCTCTTACCTGTGTCTTTATTTGTTACACAGGTCACTGGGAAATCAGGTTACGCCATGTGAAACAAGAAAGTTCAAGTTGCAGTTTGAGGGAAAGTTGCCTCGTAAACTGTTTACTGGGAATAAGGTGTTAGCTAAAGGGTCTTCGAATTCTCCTATCAGATTGTTCTTACTTGATGCAGCTTCTGGGCATCCAGTAACAGAAGGTCCGTTGTCGTCGGCCAAAGTCAAGATTGTTGTTCTTCATGGCCATTTCAAGGCCGAGGAGCAAGAGAATTGGACGCGACATGAGTTTGACAGCAACATRGTGTCCGAGAGAGARGGTAAAAGGCCAATTTTGGTCGGACAGCATGTTGTGGTTGCCTTGCAGAATGGAATGGGCCTTATTGCTGATGTATCTATTACAGATAATTCCAGTTGGGGGAGAAGGCAGAAGCTTTAGGCGTTAAGGGGGCTTAAAGTGGAAGCAAAAAGAAGACTTTGTGATGGAAGCTGGTAATGAGTCCTTTTGAAGTGAAAGATCGACGTGGAGAGAGTAGTGTTTTGCTATGATCTCATCGCTGGTTCTTCTCTACTGTGCTGCTGATGCTATCTATGTTCATGTATAAGTTCATTAGAACGCATATGATCAGTTGCTTTCTTGGTGTACTGTCGCAAACTATAATATTTTTTCTGATTTTACAATGATGATTCAATCTATGCTATTGTAGTTTACACAGAAGCTAAAATTCCATCTCGCCGGAAGATGAAGTTTGGCGATTGTGTGTGGATAGCAAAAGACGGGAAGATCTGAGGCGTATTGGCAGAATGTACAAAATATACAAAGTGAAGGATCTAGTAACTCTGTATCACCTCGACGAGTCCTTACTACGCCAAGTAAGGCAAAAGCTTTATTTATATGGAGTAGGACACTATGATGTTAAGGATTTTCCTATATCTATGTAAAAGACTATATTTTGTATGATAAATCTGATTAGCCCTTTCTGGTCTGTGAATTTGTAGGCTCTTAATGTCGCGCCTAAGAGGTGGGAGGCAATCGTCCAACGTGCTACTTCAAGCTTTTCAGGTCATTTAGAAAATGTCCTAATGCTCAGCTTCAATTGACATTCAAGCTTGAACCTTCAGGCAGTTTTTCATGCCTTCTTTGCCATGGTATAATGATCTTTATGTTATTTTCTGTTTTCTTTGCTAGGAGCCTAGGATATTTGCATGTTCATATTTCACTGGTTTGTGTTAATGATATCTCTGATCAGCATGATGAACAAGAAAAAATCACATGTCACAATATTCCGGATAACCATGTGAGTGGATCAATCCATTGAATCTAAACGATTCTCATCAGGGACTTATTAGCCAGGTCCTATAATGATTATGATGCCCAATTTTCGTCTCTGGATGACACTATGCTACCATCTTTCCCTACAATGTATAACAATTTTCAGCAGGTTCTAGTTCTAACTCTGATATCGAAATGTTGCACTGATCCATATGCCGGAGTTAATGCTTCAGAACTTGCGGGACAGAGAAAGGTTGGATGCGTTTCAAGGTGCTTCGAAGAGTTTGGCTGAGCTATATGAGAGCAACGAAGCTGTTGCAAACGAGGGAAGTTCCCGCTTTATAGTCAGCAGCAAGCTGCTTGCCCTTGAACTTCTTAAAAGGTGGCCAAATGGCCAATATTAAAGCTAGACCAAGGGTGTAGAGGGGTATTTGAACCCCGTATTACAACTTTACAAGAGTAACAATATTCTCCGCTTTATAGTGAATAAATTAAAAGCGGAATTATTGTAGTCAACAAACGCTCAGGATGGGCAAAAAAATGTTGCCCATCCCGGAGATGAATGTTATCAGTATTTTGGAGGAGAAAAATTGTATCTCTTGTATATATGAACTACGAAGTCTCATGTATTGAATATTAATTGGCTAATAGTGCTACTGGTTGTTATTGGGCCTCTTGCATTATTCATTATCTTTATATGTAATTAGTTTACCATCTATGACAATGTACTTATAGCTAGTGGGCGGCAGTTGCATGTTATACTGTATTATTGGGCATGTCTGCCTCTTTATTTTTAATTAATATCAACAAGTATCCAATGTTTTACTTCGTAATTTAATCTACGTGTAATATTGATAAATTTTTGGACCAAGTGTTCAATGTAAAATAGTCAACGGGTTACACATAAAAGAGGAAGTACAAGGAATTTTTTTTTTCATGTGGTTTTTTTTATTAGTCTCATGTGTTTTTTCATCTATCTTATACTTCGTATTCCATAATCTCTCATTATATAAGCCAAGGGGAGCAGCAAGGTCCCCCCTATGAAATGTCCCTTATACCCTTAATGAATTAAATACATTGTTATAAAAAAAATTAATAATTTATTTACTCTTCAATTGTAATTTGCCATAAATATTGAGCAAGTTTAAAATGGTATTGCATTTGAAATGTCAACTATACTACTCCGTAATTAAACAATATTTAGAGATGTAATTTTTTTTATCATAATAACATGTAACAATGAACATTGCATAAGTTAAGAACACTAATTAAAGATTCAATTGACAAATAATTTATTATATATTGACACAATAAGAAGAAAAATGTAAAACTAAATTTCATATTAAAAGTTGAGTTACACTAATCAGATTTATATTCACGATATCATGATACCATACTTAGTGACCTACTTGAAAATTTAGTGTAATTGTTCATACAACTTCATCTACTATCTGTATAAATTGTCTACGGATATATTCTAATATTATTATTTGCTAATCTTTATTATTTAAGCACGAGTTTTTTTTCAACATTATTTTTTTTCTTTTGACATACTCATATATGAATAACAATTGAATGAACAACTAAAAACCAAAAAATATTGATATAAAAATTATAAACATTTCTTTCTTTGACACATACTCACGCACGCATCGCGTGCAAAAAAATACTAGTTATTATAATTAGATCGATCTTCTCAACGACGCCCCCGAGGCGTTAGTTAAGTATTAAATATATTTCCTAAAATCATATAATTATAGATTTCATGCCAAAATCATTCGTCAATCATATAATAATATATTTTAGATTCACGTAATATTTTCATTTTTAGTTCACTTATCTAACGCCCCCGGGCGCGCTTTAGCTTTTGCCTAATTCGATTTATATGAATAATAAATTCATGGATTTTTTGGGGATAAATACCTAGGTTTGAATTTTTTTTTGAAAAAAAATACTTAGTTTCAGATTTATTTTACTTAAATACCTAGGTTTGCAAATTTTTTAGTGGATCAGTACCTAGTGCCTTGGACTGTTAACAGAGTTGTTAACTTGTAGGGCCCACTTGATTTTTTGGAAAGTAATAATTTGAAAAAATGGTTTTAGGAAAGTTTTACTTTATGGAAGGATTTTTGATATTATATTTATTTGATTGCCATATATTATATTGTGGCTTGAGGTTTGTAAAGTTTATTTTATGGAAAAATGGTTTTCTTAGCTTGGAAAGTATTTTATGGAAAGGATTTTCTTTGGAAAGTTTCCTGAAGGTGATTTATTAKAGTTGGGATCCAATGAGGAGGATCCTTAGAATGAGAAACATGAGAAGACATCTTAGCCCTTCATAATAAACAATCCAACGGTTGATATTGATAAACCTTAATAAAAGAATTACGGAGTAGATACTACACGAATCTACAACTAACTTATTCTTCCTTATGCTTTTTAACGACAAAATTAATTTTGCCTTTGGTTCAATGCCATTAATTCCTGTATCATCACCACACTCTCTCCATTACCATCCAAGTTTATGGTGCTACTTATTGCCATCAATATCATCAAATTAACATCATCGATCTCATTAATACCAATATTGTAAGTAGCTTAGATGTGACGACAATCGCCGACTTCGTTTAAATATACGCTTATTCTTCATAATAACGAACCAGGATGACTCAAATGAAAACAATATTTATAATCATCATATTCATCATCCTCACAGTCTTTCAATGGTTTAATAGAATTGTATTTATCGTCAGTCGTCAATCCTCTTAAGCAAAATCTCAATGACAACAATGGATCGGAGATAGTGTTTACACTTATCAAAATTTAATCAAAATTATTGAAGAAAGCAAGAGGATTCAAAAGAGAGTGGATGAAGGAGAAAAGGCAATGAAGATTTAGTTTTGGAGTTGTGAGTGAATTAGTTGCATGCATTGATATGATCTCTGTNTTGATCTTCAAAGTGAATTCAGAAAAGAAACTTTGTGAGTGATTTGTTATAACACTCTAGGAAAAGTTTACAAGAAATTTCAGAGAGAAAGCAAGTAACAAGCAAGAAAGCTTTAGAGATTTCTGTGTACTTAGCAAATGAATCAAGTGTAGCTATTTATAGGCACTTAGGAGCAATTCAAACAGTCAAATTCAAGCTTGTAACCCCCCACAATTAATGCACAAACAAGCTGAATCAATTTGAGTTAATTGTGATTAAAATCACTTTATTCTCATATTAATTGATTTGCAACAGCTCTAAACTGATTAAATTACCATTATATTGCATTAATAAGGCTTACAATGGACAAAAGATCAATGGGCAAAAGCTAGAACCAAACCGCAAAGCACAAAACCGAGCATCGCAGATATGCGTGACTCACACATCCCATGCGTGAGTCACGCATCCCATGCATGTCTCACGCACAAAAATGCGTGACTCATGCATTGTTCTCTGCCTCGAATGCGTGAGTCACGCATTCAACCCTTGAGTCAAGCGTTTTTCCTACACTTTGTTCCCGGTTTTTCACAATATCCTTTGCTTCGTTTGTCCTTCAAACTACTCCAAAATATTTATTGCTCAAGGTCCATTTATGTATAAATGTTCCAACAATCCTCCTCCCATTTATAACATAAATGTTGACTGACCTCCATACTTGCAAAGATTACAAACCAACATGCTTATGCCTAAATAGAAATATCTTAAAGATTGAATTCCTACTTAGTATGTGTACACTTGACAATGATTCCAATTGTAACGATAGACTAAGCTTTGAATCATACAACCACTACGAATCATCAAAGATACAATACACACAAGCACTAACAAAGTTGCTTTAACCTCGACACCTTTAGTTGCTATGGTATCCATATCCATTCATGAGCGTCTCAAGTTAAGCCCAAACTTGATGAGGCGGCCAAACCTCTAACTCATATAGGTAAATCTTCTCACATRGACTCCTGCAATTGAGCCTTTACCAAAGATTTATTAAGAATTTTATAAATTCAATCTCCTTATCATAGCAGAAATAGCACTCACCTCGGGATGAAATAACAAGTGCTCACAACCAACAAATGAAATTCTATCCTCATTGAGTTTGAGATCTAATGTTGTATTAGACGTCAAATCGAGTTTCCTTTCATTGAAGTTGTTCAATAGGCTTAAGACCCATCCCTTTGATCATTTTGTTCAACAACTCCCTTGGCAACGGTTTAGTGAACGTATCCGCCAAATTTAGTTGAGACCGAACAAAATCAATGGTTATACAACCATCCTTGATCATTTGACGAACATAGTTATGTCTAACCCCAATGTGCCTTGACTTGCCATTGTAGACTTCGCTATACGCCTTTGCAATTGTTGATGCACTATCACAATGTATAGCAAGAGGTGACATAGGTTTTATCCACAAATCAACCTCACTCAACACATTCCTTAGCCATTCCGCTTCTTTGCAACAAGAAGCTAGAGCTATGAATTCCGATGCCATAGTTGAATCGGTTATACATGTTTGCTTCTTTGAGGCCCATGAAATAGCACCTCCTCCAAGAAGAAACACCCATCCACTTGTGGACGAAAAATCTTCCTTATTGGAAATCCAACTAGCATCCGTGTATCCCTCTAAAACAGAAGGATCACCGGTATATGTCAACCCATAATCCTTGGTTTTCTTCAAATACCAAAGCACTTTCCTTAGAGCTTGCCAATGCATCATACTAGGATTACTAGTATATCGACTTAGCTTACAAATAGCAAAAGCTATATCCCGTCTAGTGCTAGTCATTGCATACATCAAGCTTCCAACCAAGCTTGCATACTCTAATTGTGCAATTGGAGTACCACTACTCGAAACCAACTTAATGCTAGGATTCATAGGAGTAGCGAAATGACTCGAGTTAGACTCATTGAACTTCCGAATCACTTTCTCAATATAATAAGATTGTGACAAAGAAATAGTCCCTTCTCCTCTCACAATTCTTATACCAAGAATCACATCCGCTTGTCCCAAATCTTTCATGGAAAAGCTACTTGAGAGAAAAGCTTTAGTTTTTATGACTTCATCCAAATCAATTCCAAAGATAAGCATATCGTCAACATATAAGCAAATTATGACACCTTTACCGCTATCATCAAATTTGCTATATACACACTTATCGGATTGATTAATTTTGAAACCATTAGCCAAGACAACAT
>SNQN01007153.1:0-27822 GCA_008642245.1 Bassia scoparia
GCAACCAAAATGTTCTTAGATGGTTGAGATATTAGGTTAACTACTATTTAATAATTCCATATGGTGGTCTGTAAATTATAGATCTAAGCAATCTATAATGATGTAACATTGCATGTATTAATAGCTTCACGCCCAGAAGTTTTCTTGCAAGACCCCTGGCTAATAAGCAATAGTCTGGCATAATCTTCCAAGGTCCTGTTCTTTACGCCTTTCTATCAATACTGTTTGTTGTGGTGTTTTGGGCGTGAGAAGTTTAGATTCATGTCATTTTCCTGCTAAAGCCTCATAAACCTCTTGAGTTTTTCAAATTCTGTTCCAGTGATCAGCTATATGTCTATTTGAAATCCTTGATTTTTGTTCTCCTTTTTGGCAAAAGCAAACGATCATTCAATCATAGCTGTCTTCTTTGCTTGACGAAATATTAACCGGTCAAGTGACATCTAGCATAGTCCATGCTACAATAACAAGAACATATCTTTTCCGCACTTCTACTTTGGATTCTCATAGACCAAAAGATCCATATAATTAGTTCTATTGGTTTGGTTTGTAGTTATCAATGGTTTTGTGCTAGAAAAAGGATGATTATCTGACTTCCCCTCCACATGTTGTATGTGTCGGTGTATGCATCAACATAAGTTTTTCCAAACGGAACTTGACATTCGGAAGCCCAAACCCAAGTTTCTTTGTACTATTTTTACATGTGTGAGAAGCTTAGCATGCACGAAAACGTTTATGCCACAATAAAGCATCATCCTCAATTACACCGAGAAAGTGAAGATTGTTTTCCTTGGCAGAGTTAAAGATGCCACTGTATAAGTGTTTCCTTTTCTATTCCGTATTTCCAGAAAATGAGTCCAGTGGGATAATGTAGTGTTGATTGTATTTAAGTACAGATTTTCCTGTTGTGAAGTTAACTGTGTTTTCCTTTATCACAATTGAGAATACTAAAAGATTATGTTTCAAACCTCGACAGTTGTAAAAATAACTTATCTATACGGTGGGACTTGACTTAAACCACCTTACTTTGCCGATTATTTCAACCTTTCCTTGTTATCTCCGAAAGTCACAGTCACCTCATAAGGACTCCCTAGTGGAGAAACTAGATTTATCTCCGTGTTATGTGCGTTGTGACAACCACTGTCAAGGTACATGAGTTGGTTTCCCCTTCCCTCAGATCTCTCGAGATTTGGTTTCTTCAATCTTTTCCATGAGACAAGGTTGGCCTGGTGGTTCACTTCATTATGACTTCCTTCATCGTCCTCGTCTCGAATCTATCCCATGCAGCTAATCAAATCGCTTTTCCTTAATAATCAGTCTTGTTAAAGGAGTTTTTAGTTCCCTTTCCAGTTTCCTTGTTTCCTTTTCCTTTTTCATTATGGCAACGGGACAATCTTTAATCCAGTATCAGAAGCACGAACATCGATGACATGGGTGTTCCATCTTTGAGGTACTGCTCTCTTAAAAAATTCTAGGATTGTTAGGTTTAACATTCGTTAAATCGTTTACAGCATGGCAGCTTCATCCCGACTTGGATTCTTCAGTCTCATATACCTTGAGTGCTAAGTTCTTGCCTTGTGCTTTCCACTACAATTACTTGAGCTTAGTGCAACTCATCGGGTCATGAGAGAAACCTGCAAGCTGCTTCAATATTTAAACGAGTGAAATCCTTGGTCTCTTGAAGGGATGACCTTGGCGTCGTCCAGTGTTGATCTCATCCTGAGGAAGACCTTCGAAGGAAAACTTTCCTCACCTGTTCATAACTGGGATTTTCTTTCCAAGAGAACTATTCATTAACAATGTTAGAAAAATGAGTAACATTTCTTTATATTTCTTTAGGAATCATTTCAAATCTCTCGTAATTAGAACATTAAGAGATCAATTTTGGATTCTTACTTCGTTAGTTCCTTCATGAGTGATTTGAAGTAAATCAAAATCTCCTTAGCGTTCTGCACCCCATCGACATACGATTGTTTGTTCATGTGGTGCAAGCCACAGTGAAAGTTTGACCAGCAGTGCATTAATTTCATTTATCATAAGTCATCTGGTCATATTCTAGATGGGTTAAGGGATTACTCTTTTCAGCAGTAGTGCTTTGGTGACAACAAATACCAGCTCATGATCTCGGCATACCTGATAATTTTTAGCTTTGATGAGATTTCCATCCGGTCCTTTCAATAGGAATACGAACTTCCATTAAACATGGGAGATCGTTGGTTGAGTTAACCTTCTCGAGCTTTTATTCGTGAATTGTTCCATCTTGAGTTTTCAGCAATATCTCGGTAGGGTTTTCTGGTTTATGCGAGGAACACGGCTGCTGATACAAATTGTTGGATCCTACTGAACGTTCAAAGGCGGGGGTGAATTGTAAACTTAAGGGAATTTAAAGCTTTTTAGCGGAATTAAAAACTTATAGCAAGAAACACGAGATAGTAAGTTTACCAAACATAGAAACTCTCCTGTGACAACTTGCAAGAGATCAAACTGTGACCTGATACCAACACAGGATTCCTCTTAGAGTTTATTTGGATACCAACACCTAATCAATCTAGGACTCTTTTCAAGTTCTTCGAACCTTTTTTTTGGAAAAAAGCTCTAATCAACCTTCTGTTGATCGGGACTCAATCTGCAAGCTCTCCTTCTTACAAGCCTCTCTGGTTTTTTTCCTCCACCAAAGCCCTTTTGAGATACAACACTGCAAGTCTCATCAAGTAACAACTCTACTTGAAGCAACGGTTAAATCGATTATAAGCTAAACTGATTTGGCACTTGTGTGTTAGAATGATCATTTCCTTTTGTTGCTCAATGTTGTGTAAAACGAATTATCTTTTCTGTAATTTATAGAAGGAGGTTTTGTGCGTGATGAAGTCAAAGCAGTAATGTCACTATGCCATTAACTTCCTACTATGTAGGCAGAGTAGTGCTTGGTGGAATTGACATGCAAGTCATATCTCACGTTCTCACTGCTTTCGTATAGTTTTAATGTCGTCTCCCTTAATTTCTCAACTGTTTTGCTTGTTAATAACGTTTAATTGCTGTCTTAATATCTCAAACGGTTGACACAGATATTTTTCCCAAAACCTTTTTCTTAATCTGTTGTTATGCATGTTTATATGATATAAAAGCTTTTATTTAGATAAATGATTTTAAACAAAATAAAACTGGTAAAATATTTAAAAAGATTTTTTCTGAGAACTTAATTTATTAAGTTTGATTTTATTTAAATTCATAAAGCATCTTTTTATATTAACTTAATTTAATATCTATTAATAAATCAATTTATTAACTCGATTTATATCTTAGGTTATTGAGTCAGACCTTCACCATTAATGCCAAATTACAAATAAACCTAAAATATAAAATCCTAAGGTTTATATACCGATGACATCCACCAGTAGTCTGAGCTTTAAGTTTCTTCAAGGACTCGATTCCTTGCTCCCGGGAGTTTCTTACCTTGAACTCTTTAAGTCTTCAAAAAGCCACACGACTCCCTTTCCCACTCCTGGATGAGGTACTACTCCGTGTCAGATAGGGCTATTAAGACTTGTTTCCTGAAAAGTACATATCTCACGCACCACATCATATACATGAACATGAGTTTGGCTTTTTGTTTGTTGCCCATCTCACTCCAAAACTAGGGTTCAACATAGAGTTTTAATAAAGGACTTCTGTGTGTTGAGGCGACGGAGTCGTCCATGTTGTTTTTGATGACTTTAACCTGTCATTTTGAGATTCCAGCAGGTTGAACTTGATGAGATTAATTGGAGCTCCTAGAGTTCAACGGAAGACGATGTTGTGGTTCTCCGAATGAAGAGCAGAGCTAACTAGGCTCACCTACTGGTGACCACCAGAACATATGGTGGGAGAGCCTAGAGAAGAAGATAAGAGTGAAACGATAGGGGAACAGGACCTGAATGGTACCAGGCGCGACGCCAGTGGATGGACAAGTGAGAAGGGAACTGGTAATATATTAAGACAAATAAGAATGATACACTCCGAACTTGAGGAAAGAGAGGTAAGGGGAACAGCAGCCTGAATGGAAAATCCTTCTGGTAAGCTTTGGAGAAGGAAGAGATTATGTGATGTCTGCTGGTTTCCCAAACAAATGAGAAAGCTAAGCACAATGATTTCTTCTACAAAATTTTAAGTACAAGTTCTTTACCATCTCTCTGATCAATCATAGCAACTAATAAAGGTATTGCACACAAGAAAGAAGGTGTACTGAAAACTTTTTGTGCGTGTTCTATTCATTTCTGTATAGTATAGGGAGCCCAACTTGACTATAAAATGGCTTATGGGTTCCTGGATTGGGTACGTGAGCAATGCAGCGATGACGTTAAATCAGTTTCAAAAAATGAAGTTTGGCATCTGTACCTAGAACTAAGAAAAGGACAGTCATTGGTTAGAATTGGGTCTGTCAGAACAAATTGGATGGCGCTTAGGTACATAGTCAGACAAGCAAGGCTAGTTGTGCAAGGTTACAATCACAAGAAGGAATAGATTATGACATGAAGACTTTGCACCTGTAAGCTCGATTCGAGGTTAGAATATTACTTGTTATGCCGCTACGATGGATATGAAGTCTGTTTCAGATGGATGTGAAGACTGCCTTCTTAAATGGGATACTTGAAAGAAGAGGTATATGTTGACGGCAGACCTGCTGGTTTTAGGAGACATGGGCTGTTCCGGCCAAATGTGTAAGTTGGACAAGCCTTGAACGGATTAGAAGCAAAGCACCAAGGGCTTGGTATGAACGTTGTCCAACTTCTGATGAAGAATGACTACAAATAGGGAACAAAGTGGAAAACTTGTTTATCAGAAATTCCAGGGTGGAACCACTAGATTATCAGTAAAATTTATTTGTCATCATCAAAAAGGGGGAATTTGTTGAGTCCTTAGGTTGAAATGATGACAAACATTAAGAACATGATGCTTAAGTTGAGAATATAGTTGGTTTGGGACGCAGCTTGATTTAGGATACTTGTTTCACTAAACAAGTTAATACTTATGTGTTGATTGAAACAAACTTGTTTGTTACAGGGAACAGCTGAATACACAAAAGCTCATATGCTGGTCAGAACAGCAAGAGCTGTTTCCTTGCTGTTTACTGAAAAATAATCATATACCTTTGTGTTGCACTTAACCATGTTAATGTGCAGTAATAAAATGATCTCAAGACTTAATGTGAAGCTTTCGAAGACATTCGAAGAAATGAAGTGTGCTCAAAAAGTTGAAGTATTCAAAGGGAAAATTCAAAGTCTTAGAAATTACATGAAGAACTAGGAAGAAATACTTGCTTAAACGTTTAGATCTAGGAATGACATTTAATATGCGCTGTAGTAGTGCTTAATTTTGATTATACGTTTAAGTGCTTTATTGTGGTTCTGAGTTATGGTAGAATTGCTGGTAAAGTTTGGAACAGAATTCATAACATACTCAATTTAGGGGTAACGGCTGGGGAATCCCGCTGTATCCTGAGTGGAATTATGGGGTTGACGGGTTTTGGAAAATAGAGTTTTCTAAAATATTTTTTTACAGATAAGTTTTGGCAAGGTAATGTTTGCAGCTGGAAATTGATGAGAAATATGAATTATTGCTCAAACCGCTAGGAGTATATATCTTTTCGTATTTGTCCTTAAAAGATTAAAATCGAACAAATAATACTTCATATAATTCATCTTGCCGTGATCGCAAGTAGAGATTTAAGAAAACTAGGGTTTTAGGTCAATAAACATTTAAATACTATTTATACGTTCTAATTCTACGATCAATCTCTCTATCGGATCAAAAGAGTTTTAAATTTTTGAGAAGAAAACACACAAAGCACAGTGAGAGAGTTTACTTTGAGTCATACAAGCGCATTAGTCGAGGCTCATTAATTTCTTTACTTAGCTTTTAAGAAAATTCAGAGAGGAAGAAAGTGTTATTGTAAAGGGCGTGTCAATAGAGGGGTTGAAAGGCCTGGTGAGTGTATTTGTGAGTTCAAACACAAGATTGGACTTTACGAGTGTGATCGAGTGCGACTTCAAAGTTGAGTGTGGGTGTGCTGGTTCCTCGGAAGTAAGGAAGACAGCAGAGTGGTGTGTTCTTTTTTTTTTGGAGTAGATTACAAAAGAACATGGGTAGGAGATGTAGCCCAGAGTTGGGTGAAACTCGTTAAATCTTGTGTGTTCTTTATTGCTTGTACTTATATCTGCGTGGCTTACAAGAACCAGCCTAACTGGTTCCCCTCATATTAAAGTGAAAAGAAAGAAAATTTGTAATAGATAATTATACTCCATTCACCCCCCCTCTAGAGTATCAATAAGCCTTCAGGGAGGCTCCCTATTTTATAGGGCGAGGGCTCGACACATCGCCAAAACAGGCAAGTTTTGGCGCAATTACGCTCAATACTGGCCACAATTGCGCTCAGTATCGGCTTTGGATTTGTGGCCGAGTCTCCTGGCCTCGATAGGTGATTTGCGATGATATAAATATCGATAATATAATCATACGTATTTTATACGATTTTATTTGAGTATTATGGCGATTGGGTCAGATAGTTGAGCGCATATTCGATTGGCTTAAGGCTCGAATAGCGAGATTGTAATGTAAATAAATACATAATAATAAATCGTATAAAATTATAGTGATTTTATACGATTATATCTGATCTATGTGGCCATTCACTCGCGCTGATATTACATAATTGTTATTCTTGGGATTTTCGGCGTTCCTTGGGACGCGTGTCTCGAGGCGAAATATCCGGGATGGCCCGCTTTGCTCGGTTTCATGTTTTGGCTGTAGAAAAATTTTCATAAATATTAAACCATAAATGCAGATAATGAAAATTATGGGAAAATATGTAAAAATAGGGTGTTGTGCTAGAAATTTTGTGCATTTTGTAAAATTGATATTTCATAATTAAAATTAATTATCCAAAATTAATTAAATCGTTGAAAATTTGAAATTACCAAAAATACTTAGAAAACATTCGAAAATCAATAATTCTAGAAAAAATTTAAAAAATAATATTAATTATTTTGAAGATTAAACTTGTTTTTTTGAGGTGGTAAAACGTGGAGAGGTGTTGCGAGGGGTTTTGTCTTATCATCGGACGTTTGGGCTAGGGCAAAATAGTATCTACAATACATTCTGAATCAGCTTCCTAAAGACAGTGCACTGTCCAGTGTTGTACGGAGCGATGGCCATTGGCTGTGGCAAGGAGAATTGACTGTCAAGGTTTTTTCTTTTCTAAATACACTGGGCGATTCAGGACTTAGTTGGACATTTTACCTAACATTAAGGTTTGCCGCATTATTTTGTCCGTGAGTGTGATAAATGTAAGCATGTCAGGGTCTGCTTTTGTTGCCAAAGATGGTTGTGAAGCACTACTAACCATCGAACTTGTACCACATGAATTTGTGTGGACCCTCGTGTGTGAGGTCATAATGGTTATAGCCACTGTGTTTTGTATTAGTTTGATGCATTAACTCTCGTTATAACGGAAAATTTTTCTGAATTAAAAATAAACTTTGAAGAATTTGAAATCTTGGTAAAACAAGTCCAAAACAGATTAATAATTAATTGGCTATATTCAGCTGGATCTAAGTTTTGAATTTGACAATGTAAGCTTTGTAACGGATATTGTAATGATCATCCGGTGTTTCACATTTTTTCAACTCTCGGACTCAAAACAAAAATGGAGGATGAGAGGAAAAATCGCACTCTAGAAGAAACTGGCAAGAACAATGCGTTCTAAAGAGTTGTTTACCACTCGGAATTCTGGGCATGAAGTGTGAATACTGCGTCTATATTTTTTAATAAGGTAATGTTAAAGACCATCTACGGGAAGAAAACTCCTTATTAGTTTTAGGGGGACAGAAAGCTTGACAGAGGTGTCGCGCACCCTATCAAAATACTATTCTAACATGCAGCAGTGTAAAAGGATCGTCATCCACGAGTGAACAACAACCACTGATTAATTGAATTTAAGCATCTACTAGCCAAAGAAGCGTTGAGTTGTGATAAGACCTAAATAAACTAATGACTACGATTAAACGAAGAGATTTATATGCGTTGAGAGAATCTAGACTATGGTTCATATAGCAAATTAACAAGAATTGGCAGTAACAAGTTCATAACATGGCATACATTAAACAGGATTAAAGTTCTTCGAATCAATTAACCATAGAACTAACTCCTAACGTATCTCTACTAGAAAGTCTCATTCTAACTATTGATGTAATCTTGTATTCAGTTTCAAAATCGCTAGAGATCTAGAAACTCGTGGGATAAATCTCATTACGACAATTAAGTCGTGCACTAACCTAATTGAATAACAATGAAGAACAATCAAATAGGAATTTAATTGAAAAAGCCAAGGCATGAATTTTGCTATAAGGAACCAATGTTATAAACATCATACTGCTATACGATCCCCAATCGCCAGAATTAAAACTACTCACTCAGATAATTGCACTTAGACATTCATGATATATGTAGAAGAACTAATAAAAACCAATTGATATTCAAACAATTAATAAAACCCCTAACTCAATTCTAAAACATCATCAAAGCATAAATATTGAAAACATAAGAAATGAATTAAAGGAAGAAATAATTACAAAGAGGTGTTGCATTCAGAATGAATGATTGAATTTCTTAATTGAAAAGCAAACTAGGGTTAACATTACGCATTGGGGAATCTTTCTAAATTGGATGATAAACTGAATAATAGAATTCAAAATATTCAGAGAAGTAAAAGGTGTCTGCACAAAATTAAAAGGATTTCTCCACTTCAATACTCTTGCGTAATTCTAATTTAAATCTAAATTGCCATAATTACAAGATTGCCCATCTCATTAAATCACGAAGGCAGCCGACTCAAAAAGCAACCGGACTCAAACCGATTCGGTTGGATTTGAACCGATCGGTTTGGATCGTGAACGAGTCGGTTTGGGATTCAGAACCGATCGTGTTTGTGGCTCCGAATACTCGATAAGAAGCCATTCCGCCGCGATCCAAGGCTCGTGCTACAGTCCGTATAAGCTCCCGTAGTATCCCAATTGCAGGGCCTCAATGTCGATCGAAAAGGCATTGAATAAGATCTGAGAACTGAAGATCAAGAACACTAACACAGGATGTTTACAGATTAGTAGCACAAGGGCTTTAGGAGCGCCAATGAATCATCTATAGAACATGAGAATGGAGGGGGAAATCATATACATAAAACATAAGTAAAGCCAAACAAGTTGGACCATTTAGTGTTTTTGGGTGCAAGGTGCATTGTAACACAACAATTCGGTAAATTATTTGGAAAATTTTGATCTGTGAGGTGAGTAAGGGTAGTTTCTGAGTACGATATTCTTCACACGATAGAACATAGAAAATTTTCAAAAAACAATCTGGGTGATGTTGTAGAAAATATCACAAGGTTTATTGATGAGACTAGACATGTTAAACAAAACAAGTGCAGGTTGTGCATTGGTATGCTGAAAGCTGACTGGGAGCTAAGGAAAGAGAAGAGTGGTTGAACTATGGCGTCACAAAGAACTCTCCCTAGAGAGGGAAGAGATCCTGTCCTGCACTGAGAATCAAGTAGCTCAAGAGGTAAAGGGGAATGACGATATCGTGACATCGAAGGCTCATCTACATGAAGATGATGCAGCTAGTCACTATGAAGACTGGTTCTACGCGTTCAAAAATATAATGAGATAGGGGGAACCGGTACGGCCAGAACATGTTCAACTTGGGAGGCAAAAATGAATCTTTTGATGATGAACAAATCTTTTAAAGTATAAGGTCCTGCTCACCCCAACTGTAGTCTTAATGCATAAGCTTGTATTATTAATCAGGGACGCTAGCAGTACAAGGATTCGATACTTTACACAATTTTTGGTGTTTTCTTATCTTCTTTCAAATGTTTGAACCGACTGACTAATAGTAGAGTTGAGCCTTTAGGATCAAAGTTGTGTTCGCCATCAAGGTTGAACTGCAACATTTGCAGAGAAATCAAGGATTGTGCATATCTTGGAACCTAGGAAGGACAACATGGTCTGTTATTGGAACTCGATGGGGTTTCTAGGAATATTGACGATTTCAGTCTATTATAGTCAGAAAGAAAAGCTAGGATAGTGGTTCAGCGAGGGTTTATTGAATAGGAAGGGATTGATGATGATTGAAACCTTTGCTCCAGTGACCCGAAGCTTGAAGGGATCAACATTTAATTGCATGTTGCGTGCTGGGCTGTCGCTTTGAACTCGGCAAGGCTTTTTCAAATGACGTTAAACAGACCTTTCGTTAAATGGTTATTTTGAAAGAAGAGATTTTATGTGGAAAAACCCTTGATTGAGCATAGTGACTGCAAACCATGTTTTTAAAATTCGACAAGTTCTTTATGGTCTCAAACAAGCTCTAGAGCATCGGTAATGCATAAGAGGCTTTTCAAGTTTTCTTCTTAGAAAATGGTTAAGAGCAGAGGTTTGTTGACAAGACCACTATTCTAAAAGATAAGGAACTTGAATACTTATTGTGGTTCAGATATATGTTGATGATATTTTGTTCGGAACTACTAATGCGCTGATTTATGGTGGATTGATTTGCAGGATTTCGTGAAAGTGAATTATAAGGATGAGGTATGATACGGGAGACTTGGGATTTTTTCGTTAGAGCTTCAATATCAAAGCAAAACCAAGGATGGAATCATGGGATCCATGGAGAGAATATCTTAAGAGCTCTAAGAGGTAATGGGTATGGCAAGACCAGCAAAGCCTATGAAACCCATATTTTTAACATCTATAAAATTGAGCGTTGAAGAGAAGGGAAAAGATGTTCAGGGTAAGTTATACAAAGGTTAATTGGCGTCATTAATTTGCTAACAACCTAGGAGCGGCGACGATAGTGTTTTAGTAGGTTGTGTACAGTAGATTTTCATGAGGTAACCCTAACGAATGTTACTCTAGAAGGATCTGTGAAGGGAATTTGAGAATCTCAATGGTATGATTATGTAGTTGTGTGGTTAATCAAAGGAAGCAAGCATGCACCCTGATTGCGATACACAGTAGATGACTTTTCATGGTTATTTATTGTGGACAGGAAGAGGACTTGCAGGATTGGCTTACTTCTTGGTTTCTTGTTCATCTCAATGTGGATATAAGATAACAAATTTTGGTGTTTTACCTACAGCAAGTCTGAGTATTTACAATGCTTTGTTGTTTGTGCTCAACTCTTATGGGTAAGACTCACAAGCAAATGATTTGGGGGTCTGTTTTCGAAAGTTGTTGAGGGTTCCTGTGAGGTTTTGATTGATAAAACTGTTATAGGGGAAAGGACAACTTGATTCAAGATTAGTTGGTTAGAGAACCGCGTAATATTGAAGTACTAGGGTTTCTGTAGGCAAGTTTTAGATATGTTACTTGTGTAATCATTTATTGAACCTAACTTATCTTGCTGCAGTGAATGTTAAGGATTGAGATCAAAGTTCATGTACAGGTGAGGGCGAACTAGATAAGAGAACTGTTCCCGGACTTCTAGTAATGAAAAGCAGTCTTATTCCTCTTTATTGGTTATCATTACCATACACTGACTACAAAAAAAGTCCAAAGAGACCGGTTAAACATGGAACGGAGACGCATTACATACCGCATTACAACCGGTCCCTAGCTCATAGTGCTCTTAGGTGAAGAGACCGGTTAGTAATTGCGGTCTTTTAAAGCAACCAAAGAGACCGGTTTTGTGAAAACCGATCTCTTAAACTACAACATAAGAGACCGTGTTTGACGCAAAACTAGTCTCGTAGATGTATCAAAGAGACTAGTTTTTGTATCAGATGCGGTCTCTTTGATAGCCTAAGAGACCYGTTTTAAATAACCGGTCTCTTATGTTTTACATAAAAATGAAAAAAAACAGTAGCCTGCAAGTGCAGGCGTACTATCCAATTTATTGGTTGTATCTMATTGTCAACTTTTATATCATTACATTGGAATTGAAATTGACAAGCTCCAATATTATTATTTTATTGAAAAAATAAAAATTTCAATACACTTTAATCTCCCGTAAGGTATCAAAGATTAACATACAAATGAAAAACAATATATTAAAATCCAGAAATTAAAGTCTTCATTCTCTTCTTTATGTGCTCTCCAACATCATCTAAGATCCATGGGCATCCCCACATATCGATTTACTGTAAACAAAAGTCAAGTAATTCAAAAATATAAAATTAAAAAACAAAACATTACTGTAAACAAAAATACGAAGTATAAAAAAACCCACCCTCTCACAGATCTATCTCCTCCTTCGCCACCAGTCGTCTTCGCTTCATCTCCGCCACCAGGCGGCAGCAGCAYCGCCACTCAACGGCATATATATATATGTATATATATATATATACATATATATATATATATARATARATATATAWATAWATATATATATATARATARATATATATYTATGTATGTATGTATATACATATATACATGAAAAACTCAAAAAATCTAMATTATCCAATTTTGTTTGTAGTAAAAAAAAGGAAAAAATCTAGATTTATACAATGGGAATCAAAAGATCCAAGAAAGAAAAATAAAAAATAAATAAACCATAATCGAGAAACACAATACAAAAAACCCAAAAACACAAAACGAAAAACCAAAAAAAAAATCGAAAACCCAGCTCTAAAAACTCATAATCAGATAACCTTAAAATTGAAAAGCAAAAAACACACAAACAAACCCGAAAACAGTCAAAAATAAAAATAAACAAACGAAAATGAAAAAAAAAACAATGAAACAAATCGAGTGATAAAAGAAAGAAAAAAAATTAGATGAAACAGATCGAGTGAAAAAAATTAGATGAAACATATCGAGTGAAAACAATGAAACACATCGAGTGAAAACAATGAAACAGATCGAGTGAAAAACATGAAATCAGAAAAAAAAAAACTAAAGAAAAACGAAAGAAAATATACAAAAATCATAAATTTAAAATCGAGTAAAAATTCCTCTATAAAACGTGTAGAGCTTGAAGAACGAGCATCAAAATAGTTAAAATCGAGTGAAATGGAGTGGTTTGATTTGAATGTTTGTTAGATGAGAAAAGAMAATAGAGAGAAGAAAGGAGAGAGAAGAGAGAAGGGAAAAGCGTAAAAAAATGAGGAGAGAGAAGTGAGATAATATAAGGGCTTTGGGGACTTGGGGTAATAAGTGAAACTAACGAGTGTTGTGTATGGGTTGGGCCGTTGGGGTAAAAATATTAAAAAATTATAATACAACATAAGAGACCGGTTTTTAAATAGACAGTCTCTTACATCGATGTAAGAGACCGGTTATAAATTAACTGGTTTCTTACATGGATTTAGGAGACCGGTTAATAGAAATATCTGGTTTCTTATCTTAAGAGACCGGTGGCTTGACTTAACCGGTTTCTTAAAAATGATGATTTTGCCCAATTTTGTAGTAGTGCATGTTACATMTGTAGTAGTTGAGTTCATTCRAAGACTTGGAGCATGGAGGCCTTTCGAAGGAATTCGAGGAAAGATAAAATGCTCAGAATTGAAGAAATTAAAGGAAGATTCTAGTCTTGAAGATTACATGAAAACAAAAAGAAGATTTGTACTTAATGCTTAATTAGGTCTCTCATGTAATGTGCTCCTTATTAGTATATTRGCATGTTTGGGTAATAAAGTGTTAATAAGTATTTGAGTRATGTTGTGAATTCTGGTACAAGTTTGAAGCAGAATTCATAACATACTCATTAATGGGAACCAGCACTACTACAAAAGTTGTCTATTGCAACAATTTTAGTGCAACACCTTTCTAACTGTTGCATTTGTTTATAGTATTAAAATAGTTGCAAACACTTTTAATAAAAGAGTGCTCTGCTCGATAGTAGAGGATCGTGCAAATATAGCTGGCCGGGGCACACAGAGAGGGTTAAGTTGGAGCACTACTATCGCTGTGTAAGAAGTATTGTGAACAGATATTCATGTGCTATAGTGTGCGAGAGGCTCTCAAGACAATGCTTCTTGCAACATTGATTTAAAAATGTTGCAATTGATTAAAAATGTTGCAATAAGTAAATGAAAAAATAAATTTCCTCCAACATTATTTATTTTGACGCTTTGTTAAATTTTAATTTCATTTATCTCATGAATTAATAACACTTAATACTTGTATATACACCCTATGAATTATAATATTTAATTTTCTAATCATTGTAAATAAATTTTATACTTACTTGTATCTTTAAACACAAATCAGACAACAATAATCTCTATATATAAGCCAAGGGAGGGCAACGGTGTCCCCTTGGAATATACAGTTTTACCCTAGGAAAAAATAAATTACATTACTCTATTTTACTCATTTCTAATAAAAAAATCCATATCCTTACTATCTCAAAAAGCCAAAACCTCAAAACACTGTTCATGTTTGCCCTCCCATTTCCAACAATTACAACATCAGAACCATGCCATCAGTCTATCAGTCTCTCTCTCTCTCTCTCTCTCTCTCTCTCCTTGTTTCCCCGACACTTTACTAATTCTTTCTGCTCCTGCCATTTTACGCGTCTTCTCCTTCCCGCCCCTCTGCTATCCCTTTCCCCTGCTTCCCTTGCACCACTCCATCTCTTTTCGCCGCCGTTCTCGTCGTCGTTTTCATGGTGGCCGCATGCGACCCATGGGATGTCAAAGGGTCTCGAGAGGTAGGGTTTTGGTCGCCATCTTGAGTGAGGTGAGGTTGCGAGGATGGCATCAGAATCACGGTGGCCGCATGCGACAACCTATGGGACGTGAAAAGGGTCTCAAGAGATGGTTCGTGCTAAGCGGTAAGGGTTTGTTTGATTTAGGTTTTTTGAGATCTAAATTTAGGGTTTCAAATTCGAGGGTATTGTTGAATTTGGGGTTGGATTTTGGGGTTTCTTTGTTATATTTCGAATTCTTGGTTCTGAGTTTATTTATCGACTTTATTGATTCCAATTTTTGGTTCTTTTCTGCTCCGTTTTCTATCATAAAGTGTTTTTAATTCAATTTTGAACTTGCTTTCCCTCTTCGCTCTAAAATATGAATTATAATTTGAGAGGGTTCGAATCTAGGGTTAATGTTTGTTTCAAGGTGGTTTAAGGTTTGCGATTTTCGGGTTCAGTTTCTGTTTCACGAATTAATTGATAAATTGCAAATTTGATTACTACCTTGTTACAATCAAACATTCACAAATAACAAAGAATTCATTTGAGTTCTTCTGGATTTCTGGTGTCTAATCTACGTTTGAGAAGCTCCTGCAAATCAAATGCATATTAAAAGTCACACCAAACATATTGTTGCATCTTTGGCAGATGATAACCCAGATTTGCGAAGCAAATTGGATGTATGAATGGGATTTTCCAAATCTTTGACCGCCAACACTCTTTTCTGGTAGAAGCCCTAATCAAAGGAAGCTCCTTCCTCCGCCCTCAGGTACTATAATGTTTCATTTGGTGTAATTTTTATTTTTAATTTATGTATTAATCTATTTGTTTTACACTCTATTTATTTAAGTGTTTGTTAGTTTACACTGTTGCTGATTCTGATATTGCTATCTTGTTGTGAAAGAGCTTTCATGCTTTATTTTTAGGATTATAATCCAGTTGGTATGATTGACTATTTCATTGCTACTGTGCTTACTGTGGAATCACTGGTAGGTGAAGTCAGACGGGAGATGGGAGAGGGTTCGTCATCACCATCCGTCACTCCTAGGGTGAAGTCAGACAAAGGTTGAGGATGATGCTGCTGAAGGTTCCAAATGATTGATTGTTTATTATTGTTAGACTTAATTTTTCGCGGCTATGAATCATGTTGTGACCTGGACTCAAACCTGTTATTGTGTCTTATTATGATCATTGATTTGTACTTATTAGGGGTAATCAGAGTGCTTCAAAGCATATTTCATATTATTGGTGCCATTCTTTTTGGAAGTGCATAATATGATGCTTATTAAATTCTATCCTTTGAGAATTGATCGTGCTGCCTGCTGAATATATAAGTATAATCTGTAGAAACCATAAAGTGACTTTAATGTTGGTTAATTTAGTGGTTCCTATTTTTTGGGCAGTGTCTCATTTATTTGTCAGGTGTATATCTATTGGGTGTTTTTCGGAATGACCGCTTTGGTTTTGATTGAGTTTTTATACGTCGAGAAAAAAAAACCTACTTAATAATTTTTAAAAATAACATATTATGTTATGGAAAATTATGTACATCCTCCATTTTTTTGATGTCTCAATTTTTCGTTTTTAGGAAGTTTGGAATTAGTTGTCCCATTTTGATTTTTTTCCCTTTCTAAGATGACAGGAAGTTTAGTATTCTTTTAGTAGTTGTGTTTGCTTTGATTGAGGATATTTGTTGGATTTTTTTTATTCCTTTTTGACATGGTGACATTAAATGTTTGTTTTTTTTTTACTTTCTAACATTAAATAGTTAAATCCTCTGGTACTGTTCGGTGGAGCATGAATGACATGCCTATTATGAAGGTCTGAGATATATGTGCTTAATCTTGTTAATACTAATATGTTGGAACCTTGGTCACTCCTTGCTTACAAAAAACCAAACTGATAGTAGTTTATATCCTCCCAATAACAGGTTAAGAAGGATATCAAGGAAAGCATAATCATGGTCATTTCTAAGGCTATCCAATCCTTCTTAACAAGTGTTAATATCTGTATTTGGTATCTATAGATTGCTACATGCAACGCTTGGTTTCCAGTGGAGACAGAATATTACAAGTTACTTCTCTTTTATGAGGATCGTAGAGATTTGTATATCATATTTCATTGGAAGACTCAGACCCTTGCAGTTTGCATTTTTGTTCCATTTAGACTCAAAGGCATACCTACTAATTTTTATGTTTTTACTTGCATTTAGTTTCATTTTTATGGAGTTGCATTTCGTTTTTTATGTACTTGAGTGATGTATGAAAGGAGCTTCTCTTGAAAGGAGCTTCTCTTGCCATAGAAGAGCTCCTAAGGGCGATTGCGTTCAAAACTTATGTGCACTTTGTACCCGTGAGTGGCATTCCATGAGCACATCGGTGATGTCATGGGTGCCTTCAAGATTGCAGAGCTACTCTTTCTGTTGTTTCAAACCATCAAGAAATCCTGTGAAAGCTTCACATTAGAGTGAATAGCCACAAGCCCTGGTCATTTTGATGATAATTTAACCTCATTATATAGAATTGAAAAGGATTGATGTATTTTGATGATAATTCATGTGTTGTTTTGAATTCATGGTTCGTTTTAATTTAATGGGTATAGAAGTCATTGAAGGAGATTATCTCAATTTAATGACGTATAATGTTTTCTTGTTTTCTTGTACTTTTAATGTAGCATTGTTTTGCAGAATAACAATGTTTGTTCCACATCTCTCAGCTTTTATGGTTTATCGATTTAAATTGGCCAAAATATTAACTTACATTTTTAGTATAAATTGACAAAGAAAACTGACTTATTAAAAAAGAAACTTCATTAATAATAATTGACAAGGCGATATAATATATTATGTTCAACAATCATATTAATTAGAATTATAATGGAAAAATAGTATTGAACAAATGAATGGATAAAACTTTGTATATGGACAGAAAGATAATGGATCTATTAAGAAAAAAATCACTTCACAAACTTTCAATATTATATCTAAATACTCTTATAAATTCTAAACTCTTCAAAATAATTCTTCACTATTGTGTTGACGTTACACATTCAATTCATTGATTTTTTTATGATGAGCACGAAAATGATACACCGTTTAATTTTGTTTAGAAATCTTTAAGATTAATTGTGCTAAATAATCCGCGCAACGCATCGACCACGTGCACACATATGTAGAAATCTATTAAGTATAACACAATCGTTACCTTTAATTAGAGTATTAAATATATATATACCGGTATATTGACGTTTTAGCGTACTCCGTATGATGTTTTTGGATCGAGGAGTTATTTTTATCCCAGGATTATTAACATTTACACAGTGACACACCCCATTTCCTTCGTATCTTCTCTCCTTCCCTCCATCTTTCTCCTAATTCTTACTCACTCAATCTACCATCACTTGAAAACAACGTAAAATGCTTATTCAATTTATTCCAAACACAAAACCACTTTTAATTTTTCGAAATTTCTCGGATTATGGCGAACTCTTTTTTCGTTGTTTCTATGGCGCATTTAGGTAATTTTGGGGTTTCATCCTGCTGGAAATTGCTGTGTCGAAATGCTGTTCACCCTTCCAGTTTACGATGTATCCATTTTGTGGATATCACTGCAAAGCTTGCGAGAAAATTAAGGCTTTGATCTTTCTACTTGATCAGTTATATCGGATTAAAACGAGCTGTAAGTTTCAAAATTTATAGTTTTTGGGGGGTCCAAAATTAACATGCTCCAACTCACCTACACCTTGCTGTTGCGTAGAGCACTTCAATCATGAATTTGGGTTTGTCTTAAACGTTGACACAAAACTATATGCTACAATGGTTGAATCTTGGTGATGATGGAATGGTCATGGGATGATGCCTCGTTACGATTGTTGCAAGTACGGATTAATGGAGTACATTGTGGGACCCGTGCCAAAGCAGATGGCGCTAAAAAAAATTTTTTTTGCCTTCAAAAACGCAAAAACGGACTCGCTTTGTATGCTGAGAGGATCAAAAACCCGCGTATTTGGCTGGAGGGAAGGACAAAAAAAAATTTTTAATGGCCTGACACTTGCAGTTACGGGACGCGGCCCAGAACACAGCCTATGTGGGCTTACACGCAGGCACTGCAGTGTAATCTAACCCATGTAATTGTTTTGGGTATTTTGCTAATTTCGTGATATATAAAAAATTATAAAAAAAAAAATTAACCAAATTTATAAACTTTTCACAGATCTACAAATAGACACCCATTTTGCTATTTATTATTTGAACACGATTTTTATATTCTTTACTTAACAATTATTTTGTATTATTAATTATTATAAAAATGTTAATTAAATAAATTATAAAAAAATAAATAAAAATCCCAAAAATTTCTATAAATTCATTAATATCCTGAGCAATTTGTTGCCCAGCATAAAAACATTCCAACCCGCACTTGAAAACAAATTCAGCGTTTCACTTCCAAAACCTTCTAAAAAATTCCAAAATTCGTTTTAATTTGTGAAACGAAAAAATTAGACATAAAAAAATGAGTAACTACCTAAACCAAGGAAATTCCCAGAATGTACCTATATCAAACTCATGTGTGTAAGAATACCATCCTACACCCAAAATGTATTTATCCAACCACCCCCTTCGAAGTTGCCAGATAATCTCAGTGACTGACAATACTCACTTAGATACTCAATACTTTCTCTCGACTCATACTTTCTTTAATTTCAAGATTCCCAATACTCAAACATTATGAGCCCAACTCCAACCAGAGAAGCAATATAGAGACTGGTTCCTCGAGAAACAACGAGGAAGATAATGAAGAGGCAGTCTTGCTGAGAGCCTATCCTTACACCGGCTGTCAGGGCAAGATGTCTAGAGGCAGTGGTTTTGCATCTGCGTAAAGGCAGCAACGAGTGGCATGGTCTCACCGTGAGGAGGAGCTTTAAGTCGGCTTGTTATAGTTGCACGCACGGACAAGTCAATGGCACCAACCGCAAAAGTCTTGGCAAATTGTGGGAAAAGGGTGTGCCTCGTACGATGGCTGCACGTGCATCCTGAGGCCCAATGAGCTCCCGAGAGAAATCTGAATATGATGCAGACAGCCTTGGAGGAGAGAATGCTTGCAAGATGTATGAGTGGGTGGGTTGTTACGAAGAAGAGCCAACAGGAGTCACGCGTAGGGTGAGCAAACGCAAAAACGTTATGAAGTGAAAAACCAAGTTACCTACGATCAAGAAGGCAAGAGTTTGAACCCTACCAACATGGTGGGAGAACTTTGCGAGCTACGGGACAAATGGGCTTAAAGTGAAGGTAAAACGAGTTCACCAAGCTGAGGGAGGTACTAACACCGTCGGCGAAGGAAGCGCAAAGAACACAGTAGTGGAAATAGACTACGAGAACGAAGATGATGTAGATTATCGATGACGTTGTCTCGCAATAAGAGTGATTAGCTGACGGGTGTGAAGAAGGCAAAGCGAAGGCAGCTCGAACAACGCAAAGGTAGGTGTACTTCCCAATTCAGAGGATGGTGGTGTTCACTGGGCGAGAGGCCTTCAAATGGTCGTCAATATTAAAGGTGACGACATGAGTTTTGAGGCGAGGAAAAAAAAATAGAAGTGAGACAGCAAAAAAATGAAGTTACACTACGCTGCAAGATTTTGTTAAGCAAGTAACCTTGTCTGCAAAAGAAGAGAAGCTGTAAGGATAAATTACTTATGAACTTTGTGGGGACGAATAGGTTTATTGAAGATTAATTTTTGGCACATAGGTTTTTACCTTTCATTTGAAGGGTTTTTCCTATTATAGGCTTAAACATTTATTTAGTTAGGTTAGCACTCTCAGCATTTATGAGGCATGGGAATTATGATATGTATTTGAAGTCAGTGTAATTTGAGTTGTTTATTTCAATTGCTTTTAGTGGTCATCTATTTACCGACAAACCTCAGTGCTAAGCCTGCCAATTTCATGCAGTTGTTCAGTCTCATTTATTGATTGTGTCAACAAAATTCAGCCATTCCATAAATATTCATTTCAGATAAAAGACTTACAGCACTACACAAAATTCAATTTTGCATGTGGAATATGAAAACCTACACACTGCAAATCATTTCATGCATATGCATGTGAAAACACAAAAAGATGATAACCAACTGCACAATAACACATAATCGCATGATGTCCTTATTGATAGCTGACAACTCAACTTTATTATTTGGCATGCATGACTAAAGAGATCATGTAAATTGACCATTCAAATATTCATGTACGTACACATCATTTGCAATATATACAAAGACAAACTTTCACAACTTCTTGGCATTCAAAATTAAAACTCACAACTTAGTTATTTTGAACCAAGTCAAAGAATTAAAATATACACTCTTCCACAATGAACTCAATAGAACCCCAGAAGCTGCATCTGTTCCAACTCGGATGAGTTAAATGGACCTAGGTTATGAAATCATGAGGAAATGATTTGCTGAGTTACGTCAACAACAACCAACGCAAATGATAAACAAACCACCACAACATGACGTGTAATTGAAAGAAATCGCGAAGAAGTATCGACTTTGCTTACAACGTTACTTCGCCAACCCCACATATCCACCCAATGTTTTTGAAGGATTTCGGATGAGCAGCATGTATTGTTTTTTTTTTTTTTATACGTATCATGCACGGTCACCTCGACTGAGTCAGCTTCTTTCAACAAAGACGCGATTTGCCACGGGTAAATGGGGTTGTCACACCTTACAAAAATGCACAGCTGCAGAGTAAGAATGTTAAGCATATGGTGTTGCAGCAGATTCACGGAATGAGTATTTTACGTATCGGTGCCTCAACTGCAAAAGCAATGCTTAAAAGATTTAGCGGAAGGGATAATAAGGATTTTTGCGTGCTCGTACTTAAAGCCCACTGTGAAGCTTACAAACGTACTTCTACATGTTAACTCTGAACGTGTGGGTTTCCAGGAATGGATGAGCAGTAGTTCGATTGATGCATTCGGGAGTGGAAAAATGTGTCGGGCTGGAAAGTTCAATCAGGGTAGAAGTGGAGAACGACATCTATTATCCTTGAAGCGGTTGCCTCCCAAGATCTTATGATTTGGCTCTTTTTTTTGGTGCTTAACCGGGTCGTGCAACGACTTTGAATGTTCTCTAATCGAAGCCCGTTTTTTGACGACGTTCATCGAGTGAGCACGCACCACCAGCTGAAATTTTTTGTCAACGGCACGCGTACAAGATGTCGCTACTACCTACTGACATATTTACCCAGATTGGGCTGATTTATTCAAGGAATCCACACAACCTCAAACCGACAAAACGATTGTTTTGCCGAACGTCAAGCCGCAGTCAGAAAAGATGCTCGAACGAGCCTTGGGTCCTCAAGCTAGTTTGCGTCATTAAAAAGCCATCGACCTTGCTTGGGATGAAGAATTTTAGTAACATAATGATGGCTTGCATAATATGCACAATTGTTGTGGAGGATGAAGGACAAGTATCCGGAGGCTATTCGCGATCCACAACTTTGCATGAAGATCGAATCGAGCGACGCACCAGGCAGAGCGGAGGCAAACAGAAGCTTGTTTCTAGCGCACCTGTTGCAAACGAGGACGAAGAAAGTTCATCTTATCGATGAAACGTCGTTCAACATGGACCAATATCTAGCTAGGAGGAATGAGGTTCGTGATAGGCAGATAATATCGGTGAAAATGATTTAATTAAATTTGGAACGTGTATCTGGAGACGTGATACATTCCATGAATTTAATGTATTTAGTTGCACTGTATTAGATTAGATTTTGCCTATAGTTTTTACCTTTTCATTTGAAGGATTTTCCTGATTTTAGGCCTATTAATCTTCAATGTATTTCTTTTATAATGTTATTAGGAATTGATCAAGTTAAATTTGTTGAATTAATCTATTGCGGTTGTTAATTAGAAATAAGTATATTCCAAAAGATAAAAATTAATCCTATTATTATTAACTTAATCCATAATTAACAACTAACCGATAATTTTTCGAACTAATCCGAAATTAACAAACTAATTAACCGAAAATTAAGTATTAATCCGAAATAAAAATTAATCCGATATTAATTCACACTATCCATAATTAACAACCTTATCCGATAAATTTTCAAAAACTAAACGTGAAAATTAACACTAATTAAGCCGAATTAAGTATTAATTCCGAAATTTAAGAGTTAAACAAGTTAAATTTAATTGCTAATCTTGATGATCTATAAGCTCTATTTAATAAAAGTAGTATTAAAAATGAATAAATTAAAGGAAAATGATGAGTTTGGATGAGAAGAGGAAAGGGTTTGTGGAGGTTAAGCAGATGTGTAAATTAGAGAGAGAGGATTAGAAGTGATTTTTTTTTTGGTCTGGAATTGGGTAAGAATATGATGGAAAAATTTTTCTTAGGATAGAATAAAAGAAATGAGTGAGGAAAGCGGTAGAGAGAAGGGTATGAAGGGATGTTAAAAAAAATCATGAATAGTGCGTATGCTACTTTAAATGGGTTAGAATTTAGCAAGTCCTAAACTCGCAATCTGCTTGTCCCTGCTCGAGTATCCTGCAATTCTGGTTTATTCGAAAATCCTGGGCAAGGTTGGGTGTTCGAAAAATTCTGGGTTCCTTATAGCTGCCGATCTGTGAATGTGCTGTGCGGACTTTGGGGAGTAAAGTATTCGGGTGTTATTTCAACGGCTCCTTCGACGGTAATCAAACATTTCTCGATTCTCCCTGTAATTTTAACTCGAATTTGCAATGTTGAAAAATTATGGAATATTGCTTCCCCTTTGTAAGCTCTGCGAAATTGAAATTTGTAAAACTGCATTGTAAATCGCTTTTGAACTACAAGTTTTTGATTTTTGAAATTCCCCTTGAGTTTTTGAAATTGGTGAATTGAATATCTGGAAATTTGTGAATTGAGAAATAAGTGGGGAGCAACTTGTGAATTAAAATGAACTGCAAGTTGGGAGAATTGCATTTTTGAACAGAAAAAATATAAAATGGAATTTCATTTTGTTGCAGGAGAGTTATGAAGTTTTTCCCTTGCCACCATTCTGAAACAGGCTTTTGTTGAATTTGGAATTTTGTTGAATTAGGTTTTTATGTAAGAACACATTGATTTTGTTTGGGGTTGGGATTTTGTTTTTAAGCAAGTTAGCCTGGGAGTTGTTGAAATGAATAATGTTGACTGAAATTGTGATTTTGTTTTGATCCGAAATTTGGTAACTTTGACCTTGTATTGCAAACTTTGTTTGAAAGATGTTGGAGTCATTGTACTGATTTAATTGTTTGCTCTAATTGGTTTAGAGTCTGCGGTTGATAGAGTTGTTGAACGGTTTTTTTGAGTCCCTTTTTTGCGGCAATAAATGTGGTGACTAGGCTGAAAATATTCAAATGTCAACTTTCCTTGATTGATAATGCTTATACTTTTGTGATGCCAACCTTTTACTGAGTTTAAACAATCTGTCATGGGTTTTCTTTTTTTTGGGTATGTCTTTTATTTGTTGCCTACTTGCGTAATCAAGGAAATCCAAGAAGTTTAGTGATCTAACCTTGGAGATAAAGAGCGTGTTCGGCGGTAGCTTTTTAGTAGCTTTTAGCGTTCTGTTTTTAAGAAAGCTTAAAAGCTATTGGTTATTTTATACTGTTTCACGGTCTGAAGTAACGATATTTAAGTACTTTTTTAGCCGTTAACGCTACTTTTTTTCAACTGTTTATAGGAAGTAAGCGTTTTCAGCTTTTAGCCTTTTTAGCTAGGATAAAACGTACTTGATAATTAATTTTTCTTCTATTAAAATAAACAACCCGCTAACTTCTTGCCGAACACTGATTTACAATTTTTAGTTCTTCGTCCGCTAACCCGCTACTTCCAACGCTTACTTACTAGCTTTTTAAAGCCTACCCCGCTACGTAATACCGCCTTTTAAAAACCTACTTCCAACGCTTAATCCATTGCGCCGGATGCCCAAAAACTAAGTAACCAATATCTCTTTGGGTATGTGAGTAAACACACCAAACAAACTACATTCCGGACGTCAACCCTCTTAAAATAAGGGATCAAGGTGGGATGAAAAGGTCTCGTCTTTTAGATGATCAAATGTGAAAGTATCAATTTTCTTACGCGTGAAACACTTTTTGAGGAACCTCACTGTAGGAACTTCTTAGTGATGCCTAGAGTTGTTTGGTAAACAACCTATTCTTAATTCTCTGGTTCTTGTTACTTTTAATATCATGAAAATATGCAGGTTAGGTTTCCCACGTCATTTTCCCCGCCAGAACCTAAAAAGAAGTGAGGCTGACGTGCCACTTTTCCCTCATGTCCTTCATCTTAATTAAAGGAACAGTCCAATGCAAACTGCCTTTGGATCCTTTATTACTTTAAATGACATCCCAACCCGAACAATCAGATACTCTCTTTTGATGATGAAGGGCTGAATTTTCAAATCTCTCTACATTGCTCTTCCAAATCTGGGATTCTCCACAACAATTTCCCAGCGGTTACCTCCTCTCTATTGAATGTGCTAGAACCGTCCTTTTGTTTCCCCTCTGCCTCCTTTTCGAAATAACTGACCACCTAATACAGTTTATTTTATTCCGTAGGGTGGAGTCAAACCTATCTTTGGTGTTCTCTTATCGCTTGTCTTCATTTGTATTGGGCCTTTTTTAGGAGATGAGCTTTGCGTTTAGAGTCTAAGTAACCCATTTTTTTGGCCACATTGATATATAACTCGTTGTTTATACTAATTGGTTTCTGCTGCATCTGTTTAATTCTTTTTATTTTCCTTGTATGTCTAGGTCTTTTCGGATGGGCAATTTTTGGCGATTCTTTCACATTGTAGCTTTAGAGGCAACTTACCTGCAYTTATGTGTCATTGAACCTTTCATTATTGAGGTTATTTTCTTTCCCTGGGTTTGCCTTCCATACTTGTAGTATATTATAGCATAATTTATTCCTTTTACGTTCTCTTGGTAGTTTTTGCTCCCTGGTACAAATTTTGATTTGAACTAAGTTTAACTATTGTTGAATAGTTGAGTATGGGCATTGGGCATATATTCAGTCTGGAATCTCCAGACTCTTTCTATTCCTTCCCTAACTTTAAATGAGAAAATATTCGTATATCACTAGGCATAAAGATGAGGTAACATGCAAAACAAAGGATAGAGGCAGTGTATCTTGGATTGAACAAATCGTATTAGACCCATTAACAACATCAAGATGATTTAGATTTATCATATACTTAGAAGAATAGGAAAAAGAATTTCATTATGAGGTAGACCCATAAAAATAGAACGAATTAGGAGTATGGTCTATTTAAGAGAAAGTTAAAAAGAGTTGGAAGTATCGTCTATTTAAGAAAAAATTAACATTCGAAGAGAGCCTAAAAGAATCTACTATTATCAACAAATATTTTACTAAACAGATTACCCTTGATAATTGTTTTCACAATAGATCACAATTCTTAATCAATGTCCGTCATTTCAAGCATGGCCTTCAATATGCAAGCTGGGAGTTATTAACAAATTTTACCATTGCAATCGGTACAACATCATGCCCAATAGTTGTATTGTTGTTATATTTTTGGAATTTGGACCTAATCTTGAGACCTTTTGAGCATGTGAAAATTGTAAGTAATTGAAAAACAAATGGTATCTTCTTACATTTCAGTTAGATCATTTGGAATTGAAGGGCGAAAGAAAGATGGTCCAAAAGTAGCTCCGAGTGATAAGGTTTATTAATATATTCTTATCCGTGGCAGTGACATCAATGTATTAAATTGCAAAGTTAGCATTACACAAATGCTGCAAAAATAAATTGCAACGTTTTTTTTCAAGTAAGGGCCAATAGGTCAGTTGGTTATAAGCTTTCTATTGCAAAAAAAAAACACTTAGGACTTAAGGGGTATATTTGGCAAATAACGCAAAAAAAAATTATTTTGCATGATTTGTTCAAAATTGAAACTAACATTGCAAACGGGGCTTTTTGGATATGCAAAAACCATTTTCAAATTCATTCTATTATAGCAAAACACTTTTTGATGTGCCATTATTCATTTAATGCAAAAACCACTTTTCATTCTTTATGCAAACCAACTTTAGGGACTTTTAAAAACCCTTTTATAATTTGCAAAAAACCCACCTTTTTTCATCTTTTTATGCAAAAAAACAACTTTTAAGGTCTTCTAAGAAACTTTTATATTGAACCACCCTTTTTGCATCTTGTTGCAACACCTTTTTAGACTTTTTAGGAGGGCCTTTATAATTTTGGCAAACACTGTTTTTAATCTTTAGTAACACTTCTAGTTTTTTTTAAAAAATCTTATAATTGAGCAAAGGACATTTGTTAATTCTAATATGGGGGCCAACACATTTTATTAGATTTTTAAACAAATGATAAAAGTGCAACGCAAACACTTTCTTTACCAAAAAAGTTCATTGTTTAATTATTTGTTACAAAACGCTATACATACAAGCCACTAGGTTTCATGTTACAAAATTTACCAAAAGTATCTAAGAGCAAACTGAAAAGCTAAGCCCAAAAATGATGTTTGATTTCATCACAAAAAAAATAAAGCCAATTACATGATAACCAACGAGCACTATATAACCCTATGGGACAAAAAATGGCTTCCGATCCGACTTGGGAATGTTGCCAACTTGCTTGAAGCTGCTGGCCCCACTTTGGCATCACGGCTTAAAGAAAAACATAGAAAAGGCCCCAGGCAAAAGCCATGTGTTGTACTGTTGGGCGTTAAAAAAAAGCAAAATCCACCCTGGGTGATGCTGCTAACATAGAAAAACCATAGTTTGGCAGGCTTGATTATGTACCTCTTTGCACAGAAAGCAAAGCACCCCAAAAGGCCACAAGTATAACTTCCCCCCACTTTAAGCCTTAGTTTGAAAAAAAAAATTATCAAAAACACCAAGAAAGTTTAAGAAAGTTGCAAGTGTGCAAACCCAAATTACACGTTTTCCCATTGGTCTTATGTCTATCAAATTCCAAGATATTTCCTTCCTTCTCCAAAAGCAAAAAAAACATTTACATGTAACATTTGATTGGCTTACAAAAAATTATTTTAAGCTTTAAAATATATCATAGAGAAAATTCAAAAACAAAGGAAAAAAAAAAACATTATTTTACCAAAGTCACCCAAAACCGCCAATTAATCCA
>SNQN01007154.1:0-34731 GCA_008642245.1 Bassia scoparia
AGTGTCGTAGAGCACGGCTCAGTGGGAGCTTAAAACTACTGGTAATCTTTGAAGAGAGCTCGATCGCTCAAACTACGAGCAGTTTTACCCAGTTCATCAATTATTTACAGTAGTCATCATCATCGGTCCACAAACTGCACCTTGACACCAGAATCAGCTTCACACGGTACTTTTAATGCTCATTTTAAACAATCTAAGCTCCGCCAATTGGCCAACTATGCTGCTTCTATAGTTTAATGTGAGATTTTCTACTACTAATCATCACCACCCGCATCACCTAATCCGCCGTCTTCGTAATCATTTTCATCCATCCCTACTACAGGGTCATTAGCATCGCCATATAAAGCTCCGTAAGTTGGTAGTTCTTCATCAGGATCAAGTTCGACCTCCACTTCCATGGATTTCAAGTGTTCATCACTAAAGAATGATTCATAAGGCTTGGTTACCTGCCATGATAACGATGAGTAGTGGTAAATAGACTAATATATTACACACATAATTATTTCAATTTAGAACAATCTAGAAAATTTATGTCTGAAATAGATCTCAGCATCTTCTAGTCATGCACCGAACATTCGGAAGCTTCSTTAGCCCAAGAATTTGTCCAAGTCATTCTTTGATGTGTCAATCTCCAGTTTACAGCTACAATGTACAGCGAGATGAAATAGAAACAGACTGGCAATTTAACTGTAACTATATCATAACAGGATTATAGCTGGATATGGGCCRAGCSTGAGTGAGTTGCCCCTGACWGAGCATGAGTCTACAGCTCGCTGGGTATGGCATAGGAGACATGCCGATGGGTCATGCAGGAGAATATTTTCATATTCTGGGGGTGACATACACATTTCAAAATCAGAGGTGGAGAGTGGAGACTGTCGAGATATCTCAGATTGTGGCAAGTCTCCAATTTTGTTTTGTATAAGTTATCCCACATCTACTAAAGTTAAGAGTTTGAGACTTAGCTCTGCAACCGTGATCATATGCGCAAACCATTGAACCCCCTCCCCAACCCAGACAAAGAAAACAAGAACGAGAGCGAAGGAAAGAAGTGATCAGTGCGAGGAATTCCATATATAGTCCACTACATTTGCAAATGCTAGAGGCTTCTAGAATCTAGATCACTATGTCCCTCACTCCCATTCAGATTTGAGAAAAAAAAGTTCATTACGATCAATCATTCGACGGAATAATATAATGCATAGAATAAATCAAATTAGAACCTCGAACATCAAGCAGTACAGAACTACAGAAACTGCCATATGTACCTCAAAAAGACCGTCATTCTTCACAGCAGCTTCTATGAGGTTGCTCCAGTGCTTGTCCTTTTTCAGTGTTGATGCAGATCCCACAACCTGAAAACTCCTGAACTTTAAACACAAAATCTAAGAAAATTAACTTGTTGAAATAGCGAAATTGATCAGTCTTACCAGGATGGAAGATCGAGCTCTGGTGATACCGACATTCATTCGCCTAAAATCAGCAACAAATCCGATACCCCTATCTTTGCTTGCCCTGACACATGAGAATATTGCAACATCCTTTTCCCGTCCCTGCAATCAATTCCAGCAAATTACAAAGTCAGAGGATAGCCAATAGCAGATACGAAAAAAAGGAGAAGGCACTTAAAAGTCAGTTGACCAACATAAGCAACAGAATCACATATGCACTCAAAAAAATGGAAACATGCTCACATAACTAATGCAGAAGAAACACATTACGATCAAGTGGGGTTTGTATGAGCTCGTGTGTTCACATGTGCAGTAGTCGTGCACATAAAAGTCAGCTTGTGGGTTTTGAGGTACTATCTTAAAGTACTAGACACATAACATGAGAACTATCTAATTTTGAGTCGGCTTGTGGGTTTCTGAGGTACAATCTAAATGTCCTCTTTCTTAAGTGATAACTGCACACAGACCCAAAATAAATATTAAGTTCATACATGCACACAGCCCTAAAATATATAAATAATGACAAGTTTCCTAGTCGAGAAGTGACTATGAAGTTGTTAAGATATGGGCTCTTATCTCTTAGCATGAGTGAAACTAGCCTTCGATTTATAGTCAGTAAGCTGCTGAAAGGAAGATGAAATTCACTCAGATGGATTTCAAAAAGTTATAGCTAGCCACTAAATGTCTATGCTTGGTCCAGGAGGCTTATAATTGAGCCATTGGGCAGAGAGCTCATAGATTGACGTTAAAGTACCAGGCAATAACAAAAGAGTGGTCACGTATGGGGTTCGGAATGCAACTCCACTTATAAAAATGTGTCTACATATTTAGTCAGTTGCTAATTAAAAACCATGGCATGATTTGGTCTTTCTTGTTTTACCAACAGCTAACTAGACAATATATTTAACATTGCACAATAGCATCTCAAGGTTCCAGGAACTGTAACCAAAAACAGTACTATTTATTACATACCTGAAAGCCATCAACAGTATTTAGTATCTACCACTTTTTCTGAATCGATCCGAATATTTCTTTGAATCGCTGGGCGAAATAGCTTACCTGAAGTCTTAAGGGGAAATAAATTGCAAGTTTGGAGCTTGATTTGAGCTCTGGATATTTAGCCACCAGTTTTGATACAGAGGAGACCAAACTCAACCTCATTCTGCATTATGCCAAGATCCACTCTCGTCAGTGCGATCCTGCACACCATCTTTAGTGTCAAGAAGCAGAAAGGACGAAAACAACGATAATCATGCAAGCACGCTTGTCCCTGCTCCAACATCAACAACCATCTTCAGTGCATTATCTATAAATTCTCGAGAAGGAAAGTTCGGAGCTATTTGAAGAAAGAACACACATTCATCATTAACAAAAACATGGTGAAAACAATAACATATATTGGGAAAGATCAGAGATTAAGCACCTGTTTCAGACCTAATGTAACAAGAGCATAACTAAGCCAAAAAGGATATGGGGAAGCGTGAGAAATAAATTATATCTAATCCCTATCCACCACCACCCCTCCCCCCCTCCCCTCCTCTCTTACTAATTTCTCACTTTTATTTACCTCAAGACTTACCCAATTATGAACATAATAAATTATCTCATCCTCTCCTCCTACTTTTTACTAGAATGCACACACTTTTGAACTCTCATAAACTATATTCTATTATAACATTGGAAAAACTTTGTTCATATGATGAGATATAATCATGATTAAGGTATAGATCTCAAGATGAGAATGTTCTCAGTAGCACACAAGAGAGATGGAAGTAATACTCTTAGACAACAAAGTTCAGAGAATGTACCGTAGGATGCATACGATATTGTGTCTTGAGCATCAATACTGATAACCAGCCTTCTGAAATCTTTTGACAGCTCATGCCATATCTATAAAAAATAGGAAGAAGCATATAAATGTAAAGGGTGGTTTTGCATAAAAAAGAAAATATTATGGATTACAAGATAATTACCCAGTTTTTTCTGCAACAGGAGAAATTAAGTAGCTGGCAATTGAACCGGATCACCGACCTGCAAGATGATTAGACAACTGTAAACTTACAGTTTCACTACTTTCCTAATGTTGCTTGTTCTTTTGAACTTCATCACAGTAGCGTGAAAATTGAAATGCATTGCATCACCAAGATCTGGTGCACCTGACACCACTATGGAGATTTGCCAAACAAGTCGTACTACGCATTATGATCAAATTTGCTCAATAAATTATATTTAAAGATTGAACAACTAAATGTCCGCCAGCGTCACTAGTACATAAAAAGTATTTCCGTCAATGTGTCATGACAATTGCTTAGTATTTACAGGGGGGCAGAGAGAATAAAATGCCCAAACCATTCCAACCCTGCATTGTACAGACTTGACAACCCCTAGAACAATGGAAATGGGTAAGAACTTACCAAAAACACTTGCTTGCATCCAGTTGAAGTGGCAACGAGAGTTGCAGGTTCACCGTGTTTTGTAGAAAAGAAATTTTTTAAGACCAACAAGGTGCAGCAATACAAAAATTAAATTAATGCAGAAAAAGTGAGAGGCTCAACAAGCACAGTCAACTCTAATCAAGTTTGCCCCAACCCCTAGCAGGCCAATCTATGCAAAGGGTAAAAAGCATTGTAACGGAAACAAAAGGAGACAGAGACACCAAATACCCCCCCCCCCCCCCCCCCACACACACACACAACACCACCACCCACCACCACCACCACTAAAAAAAAAAACTGTAGATGGATGGAAGTAGATCAAGAAGGCTAAGATTGGGCAAACCACAAATGAAATTATCGTTTTGATATAGGTGCCAAGCTATCTAACAATACAAGAGATTGGAACTTTTACAAACACACACACACACACACACAGAATGAGTGGCTTCCAATATAACTTCCTCCATTGAACTAACAAATGGGGTTTTACTCTTATCATAATCTGCACATTAAATTGGCAAACTTTATGTCAAGATAATGCAAGTTGAGTAAGCTCAGTGCCATGCCATCCAAGGAAAACTTGATTGCACTTCACCCAAACAAGAGCCTCCAAGGTAGGATTCAAACAAGGGTAAAAGAAACAGTAATCATAGAGATCAAGATGCATACAAGCAGCTTAAGACAAAAACAAGTGCCAGAAAGTAAATGCAACACTGCAACAGACAACCCTTTCTCTCCACCCTATGGCCTTGTCCAACAAAGGTTTAAGATCTTTACTTAATCTATGACAGCTGCAGAATATTTCTAAGCAATGAAAGCAGCATGTGCTGCCACATAGAAAAAATGGGGAGTGAAGTATCAATTATAACAAAGTGTTATGGTAGCTAGTGAAAGACAAACTCGACATAAACATTTTCAAGAAAATCACATTWATGGGTTTCAAATTTCAACATAATTTATATATYTAACAAGTACTCTTTGTACATAATATAACCAATATACTATGATATATGAWGTGTGGGTTACTGGGTTATATATATACTTATATAGTTATATAGTGAAAGAATGATTACCTAAGATAACATGTTCCTTAAATATGTTATTTAATCARCCAATTGTATGCAGYCAGTTTGATAAAAGAACAGGAAACAAGAACATCCTAGCGCAAGGTAAGGAAATATTATCAGGGTTTCACAAAACAGTGACTCTAAATCCATTACCAATGGCTATTCTACAATTGCATGGCTAGGGTTTCATTCCATAATTATATTGATCGTCTATAAGCACAATCATTAATTTAGAGGTTAGTGGAAAGCACGTCCTCTTTTTTCCCTGGCASTGAGACAGGGATATAAAMTAGAGAATTCTTTTAGACAACTTTTGGCTAAATAAAAACAATAAATGCACTGATTGAGTAATATSCAAGAGAGGAAAGAACAATAACACAAGAACGAATAATTACCGCTTGAGCAGCTTCGTCTATGATAACAATGTCAAAACCACGGTTCAATTTGGAGAAAATAGTTGAACCACTAAAGCTGAGAGTAGAGAAGACCTAACATCCAGAAAAGTATTTAGCAAAGAGAACAAAATGGAACTTTTGAATATGAAGGGAAGGAAGAGGTGCATACAATAACAGCTTCATCCAAAATTGCTGCACGGATGCTATCTCTATCACTTCCAGCATTTCCTTGCTTCTGTTTATCCATATGACCCTCCAGGCTAGCTAACTTTTGCTCTACCTAGAAAGAGAGACAAATTGTAATGTTACTGAGCGAGGGAACCTAAAATAACAAAAACAAATTAAGGGAAGATGATAAGTTAAGAACGTGACCGACACACTCAACATTTTCACTACAATTTTTATTTACCAGATATTGTAGCTACTCACCTTAGAATTATTTCCATCCCCAACCCCCTCAAGTAAGGTAACACAGATTTACAGCTATTTGATGCCATTAAGAAACAGATTTTTTTTAATTTTTCCTTCCAGCAAGGCCACCAAAATTAATGGCAATAAAAAGGAAGTACTCCGTATGAAAAAAATCAGATGAGTTTCTTTAGGCTATTTCACCGCATGAAAAGTATGGATTTGGCTTCAATATTTACATTCCAAAAATTTCATAACCAAGACAGTCATTGTCATTGCTGTAATTACCCATCAATATCAACAAATACTTAAAATGACCTTTTCAGTTGCAAATTGAAAGCCAACATGAAATTTATTTCATTACTTGTAATAGATAAGAGGCATAAGAGAATTCATCAGATGCATACCAAATATCCATAGAGACTGCCTGTACTGAATGATGAGCCTAAGACCAATGCGTACAATCTTAGGATTATAAGCACGATCATTTTCATCACGAACCCTGCAGATAATTAGAATATTATTATGATTAGAGGTTTCTTATCACTAGAAATATGCTTAGGTAGCCACATTTGACTGCAACAACAGTATAAAAGACAGCTAATTTTATAAGCAATAAGAATCAAATGTCTGCCAATTTGAAGTACTAGCCATGAAGCTCAAGCTAAAAGCAAAAATATATTCATGAAAATGTCAAAAGACTTGAAAAGCTACTGGTACATATCAAGGATATATTAAACAAACAAGATAACTTATTCCACTTGATAAGTTTCTTGATACCGTTGACAAAGTTTCTTGATAAGAATACAAAACATCGATATCTGAAACTATAACCTACATCTGTCTGCCTCGTCTTATGATGTAAGATAAGAAACCATGATATATGTCGAAAAGCGTATACCTGTATTTAAACTCGCAACACAATCTCATCAAGCGCAGAATTTGATGGTGCACAAACCAGCACACCGCACACGATATTTACGACTAGAATTTACCACTCAGGTTCTGCACCACAAAAACTATTCAGAGAATGTTCTCCCTAGGATTAAAGTCATAGCAGCAAAAATTTAGTATATTACCATTTCATTCCATGCTTGATAAAAAACCATCATCTCCATCAACCGCATGATCTCATCTCTAGGATTAACTTGCCATCCAAGGAGAAGCTAATCGCCATTGGTGATGCCTTGATCACACATAAAAATATAGAGGTCACCAGTCAGTCTCATCAAGAGTTCATAATAACCATAACTTTAATGACATCAGAAAACAAATGCCTCTATACAGCACACATTTGTGCTCTTTCCTACAGAAATGAGAGACATTCAATGGGGAAATTCAGTTGCAGAGGAATTTAAATGCATAATGAAGAGTAAGTACCATATATTAATGTGGGATATATCAGGAGAAGACATATGGATTGGATTATTGGAGATCGCAAAGAAAGAATTTTCAGCAGCTAATGCAAATTAATTTGTGTAAGAGTTGGAACTTGGAAGGTGAGAAAAGATTACGAAGAGGGAGTGTATAAAGTTATTTATCATCTAAAAAGAAAAAGGAAGAAAAGGTTTGAATATCATACAGCCATACAGGCTATGTTACTCCGACATGCCCTTTTACCTCCGTACCCGTGTCGACACAAACACGAACACCGATTGGTACGGATTCTGTTGGATACTTCACTTTGCACTTGGATACGTATTACAAGTAGAGGAGGAAAACCCTATCTACCAAGTGTTAATCGAAGCCGTGTGTTTCTATGCCCAAAAAGAAGGTACCTTGCTTGGTTCATACAGACTTGACCAGAACTAAGATGAATGGCTGCACAAGGACACAATAAAATCTATGCTTCAAAGTAGAGTGAGAGAGAGAGAGCAGAAAAGAAGACTCTGAACTACACGCAAAAAAAAAAAAAAAAAAAAAAAAAAAAAAAAAAAAGTTTAGTGAAACACCTCAAATGTGCCTGGACAAAGTCAAAAGAGAGGGTCATTGGAGGGCTATGCTTGATACAATCCTACCTTATTTTCTATTCAAAGTAGTAGTAAATAGAACAGTAATACTAGTCTGGACCATAGATACCCAAAATAATTATGCTTCAAAAACTATAACTTTTATCGATTGTCCTATTACCTGATCAACAAAAAATACCAACACAGTCTACTAAATAAGTGGTAATTAGATATATACTCCATCCCTAAACAATCACGATTTCAATTTGCAAGTCTAAAGTAGTATCAACAATGATAAGCCTAGTAACTAGTAAGTATATACTTCCTCAGGGGTTTTTTTTAGTTGACACTGTTTTTTTTTAAAACAGATCCAATGCAATTTTGGGCAGGAAAGAGGTAGAAGGAAAAAAAAAAATGGGGTCCAAGTGATTGGAGAGAGATAAAGAGAAAACTATTGACCACAAAGAAACTGTAACATTCCAATTAAAACATAACTATAATGAAAGTATAAGTGATCACGACTTTCAAAAAAAAAAAAAATGAAGTATACTAACACTGCATTTGGGTAGAAGGACATGGAAGGAAAGGAAAGGAACATAAAGAGACGGGGACAACATCTCTTGTTTGGGAAAAGGTTTAGGGGAAGGAAGGGAAGAGAGAGGGATTCATTTTCCCTTTCTCTTTAATAAGGTCAATTRCTCAAAATTTGAAGTGATGGGAAAATGAACCTCACCTTTCCCGTACCAATCCTCCTCCCTCCCTCCCCTTCCTTTCCTTCTCCTTATAGTGTAAAGGAAAAGGTTAATCTTAAATAGCAAAGAGGAGGACAATTACACTTTGTTTGGATAGCAATGATGATGAGAAAGGAACCCCTCCCACTATCCCTCTAAATGTCTCCAATTTGGAGGGATTGAGCTTTTTTTAAAGATGGTAAGAACCCTCCCACTCCCTCCTCTTCTTCCTTCCCCAATCCATTCTCCAAACAAGGGAGATTGTCCCCCTTCTTTTCTCTTCCCTCYCATTCCTTCCATTTCCTTCTATCAAAACCAAGTGTTAGAAACAAAGGAGTGACCAGAAATTCATGAGACCAATACATACTTCTCCTCCATTGGCAATTCTGGCCCTCGCTGCAGTTCACGCTGTTTATTCCTGCATAAGAAATTTGACAGCAGATCAATAAAAATGCAACTTCCATAAAGATGCAGCATAAACATTCAAATACATGACCATCCATGAGATGATAGTGGAAATAGTAGCAATTCTCACTTTGTGTGCATTCTTGCTGGAACAGAATGCAGTATAGCATTGAGAAGCCCAAGAATAGTTTGTGTCTTTCCTGTTCCTGGAGGACCCTAAAACAAAAAAATGATCAGTTCCCAGGAACCTATAGAACATATAAAGAAATATCATGTAGGAGTATACCAAATAAGTATCCAGGTAAAAGAGAGAGTTCACATTTCCAACTCCCCTATCTCCACCCCAGAAAAGGATATAAAACAGAAAAGAAAACTTCGAGCAAGAAAAAAAAAATTAACAAACAGTAGTGTTCATTAGTAATGTTCATTAGTAAAAGAGGCATCTACATTTTGATCATAAAATGCTAGAATCACAAAGGTCATTGTAAAAAGTATTCAAGAAGATGAAAAGGAAAGGTCAGACAACTTTAGAGCACATTGGCTTTTACAATTATAAACTGTATTGAAAAAGTACCACAGAGACCTAGATCCTACCCCCCAAAAAAAGGGGAAAAAAAAAGTAATCTCATAGCAGATTCCATGCGATATCCAATGTTGGCTTTCACAGGGAAATTCTCCCAGCTCCCAAGCCATGAGGATTGGGTGAAGTTTTATTGACGTAGCTCTAAATTAACTTTTGAACGCTAATTAGAAGATTCAGAAGGRAAAAAATGAGCTTCATACCAATATAAAGCTAATGCAAATAAATCAAACCCATAATACAGCTCAACAGCTTTGAGAAGAAATTTCGGAAACCACTGGTTTTTAGCAAGTTCATAGCAAGTTCATAGCAAGTTCAATTTTCTCAGGGCTCAATATCAGACCCACAGTAGCATCCTAGCAGCCAAAAATCACATCTAAAAAATAGTGCAGATCTTTCAAAAGAAGAAGTGCACCCTTGAAATCCTGGTAAGAGAGGCAAAGTACCATCTAAATGAGCAAGCTTTACTGGAAGATCAGCGATGATTAACCCTAAGGACTGATTCTAAGGCACACTATCATACTTGGCCAATCAATTACCCAAGACGCTTCCAAACAAAAAATATCACTTGAGCAACCTTTACTGGAAGATCAGCGATGATTAACCCTAAGGCCTGATTCTAAGGCACACTGTCATACTTGGCCAATCAATTACCCAAGACTCTCCCAATCAAAAAATATCACTCATGCACTCTCTAATACAAGTAACATATCATTACAATAAAAGTAATCTTTCATCTTGCAATGAAGATTCTTCTATTATATCTTATCTTGTTGAGAATTTTAGATATCTTAATCCATGTAATGAAGACAACGAAAACCCAAAAATCTCCTTTTACACCATACAGCCAAACCAAAACTGCACTCATCAGCAGGAGAGAGCAACTTGGATTGATTTGATATAGCAATCTATCCAAAAAAATTATTCTTACATATTGCTCTTGCATCTTGACAAGCACAATCCAACAATCRACGACCTCTTGAATGACTAATCACACAGAGGACAATACTGTTTATGACAGAATCAGCAATCAAGTAAAGAAACATTGTGGCGCATATTAGAAGTTGGCATATGTGACAGTTTCTAGAGTTTCAATTCTGGACAATACCTGGATCAGGACAAAAGATTTCCTTGATAGTCCTGCCTGGAGAAAATYAGCCAAGTCRAAATCAAGTTAACAGTTAAAGTGGAAAATACAAAATATCATAGTAGGAATTAAACTAGGAAGATTTAGGAGATGCTGAAGAGCTTGAAGGAAATGCGACCACGAAATTAAAGATTTTAACATATACTCACATGTATAGCTTCCAGTTGTGACTCATTATGATTACTTTCTATAGACTCCATCAATTTCCCAGGGATCTCCCAGGCAAGACCAGTTGAATTGACGCTACTRTCAGAAGCACTCAAAATTACATCACGGAAGGGAAGAGATCGAATTGATCGCATGGCGACAAATTCACGAAAAATAGTAGATAAACTGCAGACCTGTAGTAGCAATCAATTATCAAAGGAGAAGATAAACCTGAAAATAATAAAAATAATGATCGAGAAATATTGATTGACGAGATCTCCAGATATTGTGCATAAAGGAATTGTTAGCAATTTTAGCAAACTTGATATATTACATGCAAATACATTAATACAAGGCTAAGATAATGCAATGCATAGATGCAACTACTAGAGTAGAAATTCTCAGATGTACCCTGATGTATTCATTAACGTTCTATTCTGGATGGTTGATGAACCACTTTTCTAGATGATTGTAAAATTACTTGAAATGCAAATGTCAAGGAATAGCTTCCACCATCCTCTGTATCACGASTTYACGACCTAGACAGCCTAGCCTGGCATATCTATCTTAACATGACAGGCAATGCACACCGAGATACTACCAAAAGACCTGAATTGGGCCTTATATTGGCATTTGGCAATCTAGGGGRCAAAGCAGTTTAATGAGGCATACAGATACCCTACGACAAAAAATATGCCTAAGCTATTTGCACTTTCACACATTGAACTTTTGGCTAAGCGCACTTCCTTTGTCGAGAAAGTAATCTTAACCTGAGCTTTTGCCTTTGCCAGATATTTTCAATGCAATACTGACAGATCTTTGGCATGGAGGTGGCATGCAGAGAGAAGAGGTTTCCTTCCTAGAAGGGACAAAATTGGTAAAGTGATAATTTATATTTTCTACATTGCATTTTTCAATTTGGAAAATTTAAAACAAGGAATTATATAAAAAAAAATAAACAAAGCACTAGTGATCTTAGTGAGAACAGAATAAAGCAACTTAGCAGATGCGGACAACAATATTGGTTACTGTATGAACAACTCGTTATATAAATTAACGAGTATGCTGTCAGTCTACACTCAAACTTCATTTTTATTAAATGAGCTTCAAATTATAGTTAAACTTGACCATTCGTTATTAAGATAACGAGCTTTAGCAACAAATAATAAAATACAGTTGAACGTCTAGACTGATTTACATCCCTAAGACAAGTTTGAAGAAAATTATATCGTTTTAAAATGTTTGATATTTAATCTCTTAATCTAGGCGGCTTTCATTGTTCACGCTTAGAAACTTGGGTCATCCAAATTAATATTGATTATGGGGATGATCTAGGATGATATTGTGAAGCTGGCAGCTCTACTTACAAGTATCAATGTGAGGTTGGTAGGTAAGTTAACATGGTTATTGGAAAAAATGCAAAACATTGAAGGAATTTATTCACCCATATATGAAAGTTGAAAACTGAAAGCTTACAGTAATAATTTTCTCCTTTTTAAGTCTATTGAAAGGATTGAACACGACAATATATGAAAAAACCTCTTGAAATTGAAAAAACACTATATATTCAATTACACACATAGAAGTTCTGTGTTATACTTTGACATGACAAATAGCTCTTCTCTTTTTGGAGACATGAACGCATATTGGAAAGTGAACCAAGACACTTGTACGATTATTCATTCCTTTTATTCTTCTTGTAAAACTCCTAAGTCTAAGAGAGTCCTGTCGGTGCTCACTAATGAAAATGCATAAGTAGAGGAAGCTCGTCCGTTTCTCAACTGTGAATGAAATGCATTCACCATATAGATTGACAATTCAGATTTCAAGATACAAATGCACTGTCACTAATGTTATTCTCAAGTGCCAATTAGTTCATCCATATATCAGCCAAATAAAAAAAATAAAATAAAGTAAAAAAACCTATCAACTTCATCTGTCACTAACAAAAGATCATTTGGGAAATGATTCCCCTGCTGTCCCCATGTAATACGACAGGGAAGTAAAACCCGTCGGAGTCAATACATTCGTCACAAGACCAACCTCTGCTCATGTGCACCTGTTCATGTGCCAACAGATATATACAATCTTGTGGTAAAAATCTAAAGACGAATTAACTGAAAACTGACCAAAACAGTGAAAGAAAATATACCATCTTCATTTTGCTTGGACAATTTGAGTTTAATTCTTTTCAAAGAGAAGAGGCTCAAAAGTTGAAAGTAAATCAACATTTTAATGTATCCTTCACTCCTTCAGTTCAGCAACACTCTTTTTGCTAGATTTCTGCTACTTTTAAAAACCCATACCAAAAAACAGACCAACTCACAAAATGCACACAAAACAAAAAAGACTACAATTGACAAATTTGCATTTCATATTTGAAGTTGCATTATCACGTAACTCGTTTAATCAAGTCAATGAAATTGGCATCATATTGCTATTTTCTTTGCTAATTAATAACAGCCAATTCAATTGCAGCAATGTGATTACAGAAATACTAGCATGGAAATTAAATTAGTAATTAATTCAGCAAAAAATATGACAAAAAAAACAGAAATTAAAGAAGAAGGAGAGAAGATTGCCTGAGAAAGTTGAAAAAGGCGAAAATAATCCCAACTAAGAACAATCTTGTAGAAGTGAAGCATGCAAGTTTGCTCCTCAACTTTGATCTTTTCGATTGCCATTTTCTGAAAGAAAACTGGAGTTGTATTCTTCGAACGATAAACTGGAGATTCCAAGGGTTTTGGGTTTTAGAGGTTGAAGAAGATTAGTGAATAATTAACAATAAAATTTGTTTAATAAGGGTTCAAGGGTAAAAATATAATTTGAATTATTATCTACCCCAATTTGATACGGATAATAGCTGGTTCATACCTGAGATGAACCAAAGTCATTTATATCGATGGGCTAAAATGTAATTTCGCAGGGCTACTGTTACCCGTTTTATCTTCATTCCGTTAGTTTAACTCACATCCCTTATCCAACACTAGTTAGATGTATATCTTTGACTCTGTTGATTTTACTCCCCATTAAACATTCTTGAGAGATGGCAGAGATTGTCGGTGGAAATGGAACCGTGCATTGCTCATATGGTATCGCCTCCACCGTACAGTGATGTTGCGGTAGTGATGGTGGTATTCTGGAATTGTATGTCACTGTAAGTTATTGTAATTTTTTGTATCTCTTTCATGTTGGTATGTATTGTAACAGTGGCAAATTTCGATCGCAAATGAACAAAACAAACAGAGTAGCTTACCTGTATCACACGCAGATTCGTGAACGGCATCGCCTTCCTCCATTGATGAACGGTTCTTCAATCGCCGGAGAAAACCACACAACGAGATGTGAACTTTGCTACTGAATTAACTTAACTTTGAAGAGAGAGAGATATTGAGTTGAAATTCAAAACCATGGTTAACGTGGGACCTACCACCTATTACAACGTTTAACACTTCCATCCCAACTGTCACGTGTAACTTAATAAAAAAAACACCAAAATTACTTACTTTGCCACGAGATGAATGAAACGCGGTTCATCACCGATATGAACTAGATACTGCTCATTTTATACAAGTAGTAAAACCTTTAAAAAAAACTTTTAAGAAAATAGTACGAGTATGTAAAAATTTTATTTTAAAATTTATAATGAAAATTACTCGATAAAATTTATAATTAATTATTATTTTTAATAATCTAGACAAATTGCTCCGTGTATGATATTGTACAGTATATAAGTTTGAGTATTGGCAAACGGTCTCAATTTGGAAAATGAAAATGTTAAAAGATGTGAAGTATTCAATTAAATGTTTTTATAGTTTGTTTACATTATTTAAAAACTTCTACGGAGTAAGTTTGTTCAACTACCAAAATAATGTACTTCAACCGTGTGCGAATGTTTGCAGCAAAAAAGTATTATTTGTGAGGTATAAAATAATCCTTTGTTGCAAACATTTTCATAATCTCATTCTATTCTTCAACTAATATACAAAGTACATTATATGGTTTCTTAAAAATCCGTTCGTATTTGTTAAGTAGCAAACGCCTTCTAAAACTGTAACTCAGAAATCATCCCGTGCATTAAAAATCAAAGTTATGTACTCCCTCCGTATTATAATTCTAGAAACACTCGTATTAGTGAATCTTCACTTTAAAAATAAGGTTAATTGTAATTAAGTGTTTGAAAAGACTATTTTACTCATAGTAAAAAAACTAGCAAACCACCACACCATCACCACTCACACCGCCACTACACCACCATCGGCGCACTCACACCACCACCACTGGCACAACCACTTCACCTTCCTAACAATTTTATCTCTCCTCCCTCCACTCTCAGTGGGTTCTCTCTCCTCTCTCCTCCCTCCACAAATCACTAACCCCAAATTTGATTGTAGGTACATGGTGCAAACCCATTCGCAACTTCAAGGAGACACAATTCAATGAGAGAGAACGTGTGATTGTTGCCGATTGCGATGGTGGTTAGATTGAAGCGAGAGGAGTGGTGGTTGCGATGGTGGGTGGATCGAAGAGAGAGGAGTGGCGGTTGCGATGGTGGGTAGATCGAAGAGAGAGGAGTGGTGGTTGTGGTGGTGCGTGCTGCGATTTTTTTTTATGTTTCACATTATTTTTGCACGGTATTTAAGAAAATTGAATTGAATAAAATAGTTAAGTAAATTAGATTAAAGAGTTGAGTAAGTTATGTAAAAGAGTAAATGTGTGAAAAAAAATTTGGAAAAAAATAATTTTAGGTGAATAGGTTGGGGAAAGTAATGAGGATTGACTTTAGAAAGGTGTAATTTATTAATGTCAAAATAAATAATTATTCTTAGATTGATTTGTAACAACTATTTAAAAACATTCCAAAATGGAATCCGGAAAAAAACGGAAGGAGTACTCCCACTCCCCCCGTAACGAAATAAAAGCAATCATTGATTTTTCACGTATTTTTTTTAAAAAAATTAACAATGTAAACGAGCAAATTAATCAAAATAATTTTAACACAGTGATGAATGCCATGATACTGAGAAATTATTGTTTCCTTGATTGGTCACTTGACAAGGGCATTCAAAGTGAAACATTTGCATAATTTTCCAATTATTCTGTTGTAATCAATAAATATTGATTTTTTTTAAAAAAAAAAAATTAAAAAAACCACAAATGATGAATGTAAAATTGTAAATAAAAAATGCAGAATAGCCATAAGCGCATATTAATAATCCTGATGGGTCATAGTTAACAACATACATTAACAGTCTTCACAGACAGTACAGTAGTATATATTGTATAACTAAGAGCCAAGAGAGCATATAGCCGCGAATTCTTATACGGAAACAAGATTTTTTCAGATTTCTAGTGTTGTGAATTTTTTCTATGTGTGTAATGTTACGAATGTGCCAATTGTTAGCAGCGATGATGTCAAACCTTTTTTCTGCATTAAGAGCTTCATTGTCCAAAACTCACACTAGCCTGAAATTGACAAAACGATGTAACCATCAGATATGCGAGCAGTAACAAGAAAATTTCATTAATACAAAGTCATATTGGCCTATAAGACAAAACTACGGGAAGGGCGACGTGAAACCACTATCACCACAGTCAATATTGTGAAATAAATGAAGTTTCATGCGATGAATATCAAGTAATTTGGAAGCAACGGACCATTAGACACATCAAAAACACACTAATATGTTGATTTTGCAATAATTCTTAACAAAACTTGTGGTTCCTGGTATGAAGCGTCGGACTGAAATGTGGTCAAAATTGCTCAATGTCTACGCTTGACACAGCATCACCCCCAACATCCATAACTTCTTCCTATCAGGAGCTAGCTTCAGATTGCAACCTGCAATTACAGCACGCATGAAAAACAGATCATATCGCAAATGACTTGGTCTTGGTGGGCTAACAACAGATTAGAGTTATTTATAACATGAGAAAATCAGCCAACTTTCCACAACAGAAGTAATAGCCCAATACATGCTTTTGGGAATACTGATAGGTTGAATATTAAAATATTACACCGAATGAACTATATGATAACCACAGTTTTCAATCAGCTACTAGCAAAGTCTATTACATGAAAATGAGACACTCCATAAGAATAACTACTATATAACGAGAAACAAATGTCATTCAAATTGTAAATGGATCACTATATTGATGCATATTATTTCAGGTGGAACTTGTAAACAAAGAAAATTCCAAGACTTACAGAAAAACTTGAACTAGCAAGCCCACCATGCCATTTCTTCAAGGTCTGCCATAGGCGTCAGAACAAGCTTGAGACTTGACTAGTTCTTCGTGCTCAAGTAATTGCGGAATAGCTCACCAAGAAATCCATAGCTTCTAAAAAGTATTACAGTATTCTATACTTACGTTGCAGAAAAGAAACACAGTAAAAGTATTTTACCCATGAAACATGAATCATGACAATACCAGGTTAGAAAAACCAGTACTCATCACATAACAGGTTAGTAAAAAACTAATCAGAATCAGTGCAGGGATCTATAGACCATCATTGGAGTTAGAAAGAAAGGAGAAGGCTGATAGGCATATGCCTCTCTCCAATCTACCTCAGTAGAAGACAACAAAGGCAAATTTCAGTCATCACTTTATCCTTGGAATTGGAATTGGACTACTAATTGTTAACATGTCATACAATAAGAGCAACAGAGGATCTCGTTAGAGCTTACAGGAGTCGAACCCCAGAGAGCCCATTTCACTTTCCAGAATATTAGTTTATTGATTTGTCCATTGAAAAAATAAAGAGGAATAGGAAGATTGTATAAATCAAAGCATGATTAATGTGCTCTGCTAAAAATTCAGCTTCCTAGAGAACAACCTCTAAGATTCAAACAACGTCAGCAGTAGATCAACATGCACATGTAGTTCAAACCACTACCTCGTAAGCAAGCAGACTTAGTACAGCTGGATGACCCTTTAGCTGTCTTTGCTTTCAACTCCACTGTACCATACTATAACAAGTACTTGAATTTTTCAGGATCTGTGTTTACTTGTTTTCTAATCTCTGCAACAAAAATTCTGACCAATGTCAAACTAAAAAATAAACAAGTTCAGTTTTTTACAGTTGCAACTGTATTCAAAACAAAAGATTAAGAAAATAGTGAGGTACAAGATAACAGTGTGGCTGTGACAATTCTTTATAATGAGAAAGGGCATCTTTACGAGTAAAAAATCAAGAAATTTACCAACATTAAAAAAAGGGAACCTTCTTGTTTAATCATCCTACTCATTGCTCATTACTAAAGCCATTATACAAAAGTCTACATCAGGATTGAATGAAGGCAGCAAGAAAACATACAGCCCAAATCAACCAATAAATGAAGCAAACAGGATAAAACTAAAACTTCAAAGAATAGAGTTAAGATGTAGCAWATTCMGATGAATCATGAATAGGGCAAAACAAARAAAGAATTACGAGAAGACATATGAGGAAACAGAGTAAGAAAGCAGTTTACCGTAATATTGCCACCAATATCAGATTTTACAAGTGTCATAGCAGCACCAAATTTATCTGCATAAGATAAAAATCATTCAATTAGAAGAACATCTATACTAGCCAACGTTACTGACACGAGGCTATAATGATAATAATAATAATAATTGCTCATTCAGTCACTCTACCACAATGATCCCATAACAATAACTCTTACAAAGTGCTCGAGTGGAGTAGTAATTAAGATGATAATTTGAATTATTCTTTTGTTGAGTGATCATGATCAGCTATCTATTCAGCAATAATTCCTACTAGCACCCTTCCTCCCAAAAAAAAAGACATATAGAACACTATAGAGTAATAATATTCATTTATATTTTAATGTGTCCAAATGAAGTTTTCAACTTTCCTAATGTAGTGATGGTTTATTTGAATATCCTAGATGACCTTGTATAGAACAACCAATGAAGAAGTGAGGGAATGATTTAGCAAATTAGCCATTGTTAAAAGGTCACATATGGTTGATATGGACATCAACATCATGTCAAATCCATAGTTTCCAATTGATGAAGCCAAACCAAAAAACTGAGAGATATAAGTTTCCACCACTAGAAATTGCAGCTAATGAGTCGATTCAAAATTCCACTTTCTGCTATTGCTGAAACAAACAGTATAATAAAAACAAGATGCCACATTAACAGACCTATAACAGGTARAATGTGCTTGCACGAATCCAAAAAAGGTTTGCTCAACATTTCTCCATCCTCGGACTTGACCAACTTACATCCTTCCAAAGCTGGTGTGAAAACAGTTGCTGCCATTTTGTAATTTAAACTGGACCAGACAAAAATTTACATCACACAAGTAGTAAGGGCATCACCAAAACAGATTACACTCTGTATCACTATGAGGTTGAGGTCATGCTACTTAGACTTGCACCCGACAAGGCAAATACATCCCAATTTTGAGGTGACGTGACCCCCAAACCAAAATCCAAATGACAGGACAATGGCCAATAATAGGAATTCGGATATATGATTTGTTTCATTCAAATTTATTAAGGTTTACACTAAGTAATCATACAAAGTGTATAGTAACAGCCCTGATAAGTGGCAACTGAGTATTAGAACAAAGAGGTTGATATTGTATAGTTCATCAAGGCCTAAGAAGCAAAACATTGTCATGCACTTGTGTATACAGCTATACATCATGAACTACTTCGCACAAAGGAGAAAAGGGGACACGCCTCACCCCAACCAAGTACACGGATTCAATTGGCACATTAAAAACAATCATCTAAATACTTATGTTCTCTCACAGTTGAAAGTAAAGCCATTGGTTGTCAAAAATATCGTCAGCATATCGTTAATAATCAAAAAATTCAGGTAAAATCAGCTAACTCTCCCACCAAAAGCTTTAACATTATCAGCAAGAACTACATGCAGCTACCTATAAAACTACTGCATTCATCAAATTATATGAACAACCATAAACCATAACGATTTCACACAGCATCAATACATAAACAATTAGTCTTAATTATCCAAGCTATGAGAATAATAAACAAACACAAAAACATATTACGTGTCTTTTATTTTCACACTAATATGCATAACACTATTAACATCAAGCAAGGCTAATACAGAATCAAATCAAAATTTTGAAACAAAACATAAAAAAATCATCACAAAGTTGATTCACACAACTATCAAATTGCTATCATTCCTTCAATTTTTTGTCATAACATGAATATGATCAGATCAACATCTTCGAACAATCAGACTCACAAACTGCAACTTTTGAATCAAATTTATGAAATAGAAGGAAAAGAAAAGTACCTTTAGCAGAGTGCGTCGAATTGCAGCAGAATTGATCTAAACACGCAACAAAAAATGAAGAAAATTACATAAATGCCAAAATGTAATGCAGTTTATTTGAATTTAAAAGATTCGAATGAGAAAAATCAAAGGGTTAACAGATCAAGATTCTAAAATGATGATATGATAAACTATGAATCAAATTGCTGCAAAAAGAGGAATGAAAATGTAGAAAATATAATTAAAATGTAAGAAGAAAAAAGAAGGGATTTTTTTAAAAAAAATTACCTGAAAATGTTTTTTGCAACTTGAATATTTGCTGCTTTGCAAACAAGCTGTTCAGTGGGAAATGGAGGAATACGCGATCTCAGTTCCTTTTATCAATTTTTTGTTTATTAATTTTTTTTGGTTTGGATTAACTGTCACGGGCGTGTTCCATATAGTTGATAAATAGCTTTTACGGATGAAGACTAAAAGGTATGTAGCGATAACACTAGTATGTAGCGGTAATAATAGATGTTCGGCTGTCAAGATTAATCAATACGAGTGTTGACAACAGTAGTAAGTTGTAGCGATAAACAAGTACTAGTGGTATTAATAATGTTAGGCTCGTATCAATACTAGTGTTAGCAACGTTAGCAATTGTATTTAGAATAAAACGTTCTAATACCGCATGCGAATCGTCAATCCTACTGCATTAGGAAAAAGTAGCTTTTATAACTAACTTCTACCCAAAATGTTACCTTGTCGAACACTAACATATTTACCAAGTAGTGTTTTAACTGTTATAACTTAAAATGATGCACTAAGTACGAAGGACTTGTGCTGTTGTATCACTCTTTTATTGTTAAAAAGTTATTTATTCAATAAGTTTAATACGAGTAATTTCAATTCAAATTTAATCGGGTTATATAAAAAAAAAAGTCGAAAAAAAAGATTAATTGATTCAACTATTCACATAATTCAACCCGGTGTAGCTTCAGATCGGTTCTTGTTTCAACATTCTGACATATTATCTTTTAATATTGTACCTCCAGTTTTGCTTGATTAATACTTCGTATGTTATAGCACCCATTTCAAGAGGGAACTAACTACTAAGTGCAGAACTAAAACCATATTGTAGACTTGTAGTAGTCCCAACATGCCTTGTTGTTGCACAAATATCAAACACGATTTTGACGACGATTAGCCATTGGTTTGTCCAACTATAATGGAATTAGATTATCATCACCACGTAGTATGTTATACATTCGTTGGCTACACACGAACTGTTGTTTTTCTGCATAAATTTACGATCACATGGGCACGATGCCTTGTAAACACAACTGCTTTAATAAACAAATGCTTCACAATTTGATTATCTTCAAAACAGCCTTTGGCTTTATATTAAACACTTGCATAATATCGTTTTGTATACAAAAGCTGTCGTCCTCTGCATCATGTACTGACTCATAACTTGTATTTTCGGAATCAGAAGCATGATTAACAAACGAAAAAATCACTAAGAGCGTTTATTATGCATTTCCTCAAACATTCCTTTAGCATACAACTTTCTAAGTCTTGTTCTCAGTGATCTTGAACAAAAATGTAAATGCAGCAACCTTACAAGTCTTAGCAGGATATTTGACCGGTTTTTCACCATTTTCTTCAGAGCTGCATCAGCAGTCTATACCACAAATGTCTGCCAGCCTGATGAGGTATAACAGCACATCAGATAACTCTTCCCAGATGCTCTTATCCGAATCTCCCCAATTTGGTAAGCCTTTTGCCACCTCTCCTCTCCACTGGAATATCTCTGATAGCTCCCCGACTTCACCTATCTTCGAGTATAATCATACAAGAGAAAATATGAGAACGGAAATCATTAGGAGCATAAACTACATATTTTATGCTGACATGGTATCTTATGCCAACATGATGACAAACGAGAAGAAATTCTCATCAGCTAATTCTGGAAGTGTCACTTCAGAAATGGGAATGATTCCAAAGCCCACTAAAACTAGCATAATTAGGGCCACTAATCTTAACGGAAAAATATTGGTAAACATCACTATCTTAGAGTCCTGAAATTTTGCTTTATACATCAAAAGTGAATGTATGAAGGGGAACCGTGATTAGCCACGTATCGCTACCAGTTCTGTACCAAGTCCATAATAGAAAAGTGACTCTGCACGACATCTATCCGTACTAGTGAAGGAAACTTTGTAATCGGTTCACTGAGACTAATGTCAGATCAAAGATCCACAGGTAAAATACTGATGCTTGCTGTCCTATGGATTATGGATCAAAACAATTGACAGTTAACCAATGTCCGCTCGTACTATCAATGTTTCATCATACCAGRTATGGTTCTGCAGCGTTTCAGAATCAATTTCAAAAACGGGCTCAATAACAATATGAGTCTTGCCCTGTCCTACAACAAGCTGCAGTTTGAAATGTTAAACCATACGAATCAAAACCGAACAATGGAGTTATGCTATGCTAGCATGGCTATAGGGTGGATGCAGTGAAGCAGATCTTCAAAGGTTTGCTTGACTATTGCCCYGGCAGTCAGAAGAAAAATAGTAAAATAGGTAATGGAAACACGRACATRGRTGGATGTCGGAGAACTTGACCTGTTTARCTAATGGGCTTCCRTATGTTTCTAAGTAATTAGAGAGGAATCCAGCAGACAAAAAAGGGGGCAGAAAGAAAGGATATTGTGGCAACAAAATTGCAGATTTACCTCTGTAAATTGGTATACTATGTCTACACAATTGAACATTATACATTCAAGGCAGATCTATGACTACCGACAAGACTAGTCATGCGCACCAGGAGGTGTGCATTATTTTGAAAACTCAAAGCTATATGTGGATTTAGGCATAACAGCAGCCTCATACTTCTGCTATGAAGCAAAGTTACCAGCATCTTTCGGAAAATTAATGTGGTAAATAGTTCCCTACATCCTAATATTAGTATCTCGGTGTAAATGAAATCTATAGTAATCGAAATCAATAATCAATAAGCTAGATTCAAAATCTGAAACTCTTGAAACCAAATGATTTTCGGTMATCAACAGTAAATACAAAATTACAAACCAAACCGAAGCAAAAGAAACCCACAATATTGGTCTTCAACAGATCCATATTATTGCACTATTAACAGCTTAATCAATCACAGAAACACTAGGGAATATGAACAGATACCAGCTTGATTATGAAATACAACTTACCATAGCAAGTAGTAAATTTCGGGGACTATGATACTTTTCCCAATCTCTTGCTTGGGCGAATTCTTCGAGCTTTTTCGATATATCCTTGAGGCTAATCTCCTTCATAACCTCTTCTGTAATGACAGCTTCTCCCATGATACTGATGCTAACAGCTTTARCCTACTACACAGTATTGACCTGTTATGCAGAACAAGTGAAGAGCTGCMRCAGAATTTAAAGGCAAAGAAGATATTATTACAAATTTGCACAAAGTAAGAAAAGAATATACCACTCCTAATTGTGAATAAATATTATGTGAAGAGCCAAATTAGTCTTACACATTAAGATTCTTCACAAAACCGCGCTCTAACCATGCAATATGAACAACTTTCCTACATCAGAATATTCCCTTTACCAAGGTTTGCAACATGCATGATGTAACATATTGTAAATTCAATTACTTGAGCAAATGCAAAATCTAAGTGCTGCCAAAAAACCAGTTTCGAATTCACCCTTTTGACAATCATAGTGCAATTATAACCATAATGATCTTTTTGGCAAAGAACATGAGTTTCTACCTAACTAAAACATTCATGTAATTATTATACTCAAACTAACACTAGAAATATAGGTGGAACACAAGCTAATCATGAATAGAAAATCATTACATCAATAATGAAAAGAATTTGAATTTTATTAATATTATATTACAAGTAATTAACTTTACTTAGAAAACTGTATGATTTGAGTCAAATTTGATGTAAGACTTGATTAATAAAGCAAGAAACATATCAAAGGTTTAAGATTTATCATACTATAGCAAAGCTAAATTCAACAACAGTGAAAAAACTCCTGCATACCAAGTGTTTGAATATATGTCTCAGAGAAATGAAGCTGATTGTAAACTCTTCTTTGTGTCGCAAGGAGTGCAGTTTGACGGGTTAACCCGGTGGTTTGTTGGTCAATTTGGGTTCCTATAAGTTAGTAATCCGTACGATAACTGACATAACTGTATTTCTGAGTTTAGACACCTGTATTTCAAGAGTGAAGAGTACTGTCATTAGGTGCCTTTTGTTACTTGGATTGATGCGAGTGGCTTTTTTTGGGTTCACAAGTAAACTGTCGTATCGGATTGAATTTCGCTCAGGTGAATGCAAGCAAAGCACTGTGGGGAGGGTAAAGGAAAATCTCCGCCCTCAAAGTGTCATTAGTAGAGTTAATTTCGCATTCTTAAGTTGTAAGATGCAAACCTTACTACTAGCTACTTAGTTTGTGTTAGATTTTTTTGAAAAGTTCTCGTTTTAAATATATATCAAATAATGTTTGTCGCACACTTGCAAATATGAACCTAGGCATTTTTTTCCCCACATTAAGTTTAATTTGTATGAAGTAAAAAATAATCTTGTTTGGATATCATTGAAAGTAGTAATTTCATGGAAAAAAACTAGGGGTTTCTCCTAGCTAGTGATTAAATTCTCCCATTGTGTTGCAATTAAAACTTTTCTAATGCTCAATTTTGTGTCAACCAAACACGAAAACATGTTTCTATTTGATGAAATTCAATTTTCATCTTATTAAATTAAAGGTAAACCAACCAATATTGATCATCAATTACACTAATATTTTGAGTACATGACTACACAAATCCGAAGTAATCGAACCAAATGTCGTTTGTGTAAGGCTCATTTGTTTAAGCTTATTTTCAGTTCAAATTAATTCCTAACCTAATTTCTTTCCTTCATAAACGTACAATTCATTTCAGTTCAATTATATAAGTACGATTCCGTTCAATTATTTTCGGTAAATAAACAGACTAACTTGCCGGTTACATGAGAAGAACATGATCTAGGCAGCCTAATGGAATGATATACTTATTCTCGAGATAGACTATAGGTCTATAGCTATACTATATGACTAATCACCCATCTTAGCACTTTGAATTTATTAATGCAATCTTAACTGTTTATATATTATATATCATCATTAGAAAAAAAAAAAAAAGTATTCAAACCTAGAGAAATCATGAAGCAAGCATCATTAAAGAGTTCTTTATTTGTTGATAACATATATTAATTCTAATTCCATTGCATGTATGCTATTAGCAGCTTAACTTTAATTTTGGGGGCATCTTATCTATATCAACTTTCTGCAATTTAGCTAGTACTTGATTTTCTGTGGACATTGAGGATACGAATCTGTTCGCACCTTTCTTTGAAACTTAAATTCAACTCTGGCCGCCATATATAAAATACTAGATAATCCCCGAGCATTTGCTCCGTTTTTTAAAATAAAAATACAATTGCTCTAATTAAATCAAAATTTTATCTTTTTAAATTTGTAATTATAAAGTTTGTTTTCAATTTTGCTATAATTTATATAAATTAATAAATATATAAAATTTTAGTCAAAAACACATTAATTAACATTCATTTAATGATTTTTTAATTTTTTATGCAGTGATTAATAAGGTGTGTTTGGGAGGGAAATTGGGGGGAAGTGGAGGTGGGGATTTGGCTTTAGTAAGAGTATTAGATTTGTTCACCTTTGATCTACTAATGTGTGACTCGTTCTCGTGTCTTTCTAAACACTAGACGAGCTGAATAGTTGTTGGTACACGATTATTCTCCTCAACTCGACGGCACTGTTTCAATATAGGCGGAATTTTATGATTTAAAGTTTGTCATAGAGAGAAATGTAACCGAACAAGATAATTCTAGCTATGTTTTAGTTAATTTCGTTGGTCAATGAATAATACAATTCAATGACATTTTATGGTGATGTCAAAACATTTTTGCGATAAAATTCATGTGATATTTTATTCTAAAAAGTATATTTTATTAAAAACACACACTAAATTTGCACTAATTTACTTTATTAAAAGCACAATCGGAAGACGAGCATGGGTTGCATGGGTCAACGTCGAGATGACTCACATGTCAAGCCCGTGGGGCTGCGATATGGACCTAGTGTAACGATGTATCGTATTGAGCTCATGTCAAGTTTCTAAAATAAAGATCGTGTCCAGTCCATTTGTCGTGGCACATGTCTTACTCATATTCTCTATATTTTAAGTTTTTTCTAAACAAAGTCCATGCGCAACATACATGCTTGTATTAGGTTCGTGTCGATTTTTTTTATAATATTGTTCACGGTTGACCATGACCCGTTGGCGTGCCTCTCATGTCACGCTCAATAGGTGTACCATGGTTTTGAGACCGCATTTAATTTCTTATTAAGATTCCGCGCAAATGTTCAAGTCCAAAATACAAATATTCATTTTCAGACATGAACATTTTGTATTTGAAGATGATTATATTTACATTTGGAAATGAACATTTGCATTCGAAAAATGAACATTTGAAGATTGATATTTGAACATTTGTATTTTTTGACATAAACATCTGGCGATGACCATAATAAAAAATATAGTCCTGAGATCACCAAAGAATTTACGCGTCCCGCTGACAGCGAATTCGTGTCGGGCTGTGCTGAACTCGTGTCACGCCAAACTGACCCTCTTATCAGCCCGACCCATGCATGCTGAAAACACCAACTAGCCCGACACATGGTCCCAGGACCATAATAGACCATGGACTTAAGTACACAACTGCATGCAATTACCAATTACAAATAAAGAGAAACCAAACATGCCAACAAAGCAAGCCCATATTACAATCAACAACCATCAAAAATTGGGCCCAAACCCGCTTCAAACCCTAAAATAGGCATATAAACTACAAAAACCCTAAATCACTCTTAACTTGCCTCTTCTTCTCCTTCACTGCTTCTCCTTTCATTCATTCCTCTCGTAGCAGCAAAAACCCTAACTTCCGAAAATGGTGATTTCTCAGTTCTTTCTCTCTCTCTAATTTCGTCGCATTTCGCTTCTTTACTGYACTCATTATTCAATTGTCGTTTGTTTTGATTGATTTGTTTTTTTTTTTTTGTTGTTGTTGAATGATTTTAGCCGTTCAAGAGGTACGTGGAGATCGGAAGAGTTGCTCTTGTCAACTACGGCAAAGAGTATGGCCGCCTTGTCGTCATCGTCGATGTTCTCGACATGAACAGAGTATGTTAATCCTTTTAATCTTCGTTTTGTTGATTTTGTTCATGTTTTGATGAATGATGAWTMRGTAGYTGAATGAATTGTATGTTGCGATGAGCTGSAGTTCATTTTGTTAGATTTAGGGTTTTGYTAACTTTCTGAGTGAAATTAAGGTGTTTTGTGGGATGAATATGAAGTAATGAGTTTGATTTGTGTCCGATTTTATCAAATCAACCTGCTATGGTTTTGTTGTTAGGTAGATTCTCATATTCAAATGTTTAGGTCTCATCTTTTAATGTCTATTTTGCCATGTTTTGATGAATGATAAATCAATAGTTCATTGAATTGCATGTTGTTTGAGTTGCATTTCATTTTATGTGATTTAGTGTTTTTATGAGTTGAAATTATTTTTTTTTGTGGAAATAATCTGAAGTAATGGATTTGATTTGTCCAATTTAATTGGACCGACCACTTAAATAGGTTTTGTGAAACCAACTACTTGAATCATCTCTTGTTCGAATGATTCTCGTTATTCAAATGCTTAGGTGAATTGATGATTAATTTGTTATGTTTTACATTGTAAGTTATGTTAGGGTTTGCATTGTGTGCTCTGAATTTCTGATCTTGTAGTTTTTCGCAAGTTGAAAATAAATGTCAATATTGATGTATTATGAAACAGTCCGTTTTAGATTATATTATATGGACCATTCACTTACAATTGCCTCATTCGAAAATGGAAGCTTACTCTTCAGTTATTACTATCAATTATGTCTTTTTTTTTTAATGTATTGAACTTCAGGTAAATATTAGAATGGCAAATTTTGATGTTTGATATCAAACTMGCGTGATCCAAGTTAAATGAAATAGGTTATGGTTGTTGTCCTTGGTGCATTAAATGATTGTCCGATTCTCGATTTTGTGTGCTTGTTATCATATGTTTGAGCTGCTCAAGTGTTCGTTTGAGCGTCAAGCGATTGCTCTTTTCAATTCTGATGACTCAGCTATACATTTCTTGTAGGTTATCTAGTCGATGCCGCCTGATATGCGTTGGAGGGCAAATGTAACTTGAAGAGGCTCTCTTTGACCGAACTCAAACGGTTTGAATATCGAGAAGGCCCCAAAAGAAGAAAGCTTTGATCGAACCATGGCAGGCTGCAGGTGTGCTTGCTTTCCTTGATAGTATGGCTATTGTGATTTCGACTTCCCTGTGAATTTGGACTTTAGATTTATGGCTATTGTGCAGATGTTTAAGACAAGTGGGAGAACATTCTTGGGGAGGAAACTCATTTTCCAGAGAGAAGAGCTGCCTTAACGACTTCCGTACAGGTTTCAAGATTTGGTTGGCCAAGAATCAGGTTGGTCATCTTTTTTTTTTTGCATTAAAACTAAACCTGGAAATCATATTAAAGTTTTAGTCTCTAGCCTTTTTTTGGGCCGAGTTAAATATTTCCCATTACTTTAGGCTTGATTTTTATGTAATTATGTTCGAGGCAATTGATCTTTTTGTTGATGGGAGCATTTTAAGCGTCTTGTTCATCACCAGACACTCCTTATGAATTGTTCTGTGGGCTCCTGTGTTCCGGCTTGTTTTTTGCTTGGGGAGTTGCAGACAGTTTTTCAGTTAAAAGACATACATATTCAATTTGCTTTAACAACCTTTCCATATTTCGTTGATTGCAGTCCATAATATCGGACTGCTTTGCTAATCTGTTACTTGACTGCCTTGTTTATGACAGACAATCCGGTGCCGTGAAGCAAGAGCTTGGCGAAGTTGAAGAAACAGGGCTGCATAATGAGATGTTAGGATTCAGATTTTGCTGTCTTTGATTTTACAGTCGTTTGGATATCAATCTTTTAAGAAAAATTTGAGCGAGACTTTATTTGTGAAGTATCTATTGCAACTATTTCTGTCACCAATTTTTGGTTTTGGTAACCAATATGTGTCTTGAGTAATGAAGCTGAAATGATCTGGTTATAGTTTTTGTGTCGAATTATATGTTTTATGTTTCCGTTCTTATCTGGTGGGGAATACTATGTTACAGATTTGTCATAGATATGATTTTATAGTTGGCAATTATGGTTCATGGCGCTACGTAAAATTTTGTACATGTTGGCAACGATTTTTTAACGCATGTTTAAATTACTTGTTTGTTTTGGTAAATATTAGGCTTTTTGGGATTGGAAATGTAAGTCGTGGCGTATAAATGGATCGTAATTCACTCTAAGCAGAAACTCTAAAGTCATTTGAATATAGGATGATAATTGTTTGTAAAAGGTTCTACAAGTCTTATATTGAATACTGACTTTGGTATTTGACGCAAAAAATTTAGATTTTTTTGAGAGTTTAGGACGAAAAATCCCCAAAAATATTCACAGGTTCATTTTTTCCTGAGTTTATTTTAATGAAATCATTTCGAAGGTTGCTATCTTGTCAAAGGCAGTCAAAAGTCGCAAAATATATACTGAACGGACAAGCGAAATAAGGGAATATAGCCCCCAGGTTCACGTAATTATGACACTTAAATGAACCCTCATCCCATTTCCATTTTCAAACTATTGCCTCGAAAATATGATGTATCCGTTATTTTTGGTATGTTCTGGTTGGGTTTAGGGATGAGCCTCTGCGTTTTGGCACACAATTTTGCAAGAACATTCGACATGGCAATGGCACATCTCACAAAAGTTTTGAGGCAATTCGGTCCGAGTTCCAGGAGGTGAAAAATGGGATGGTATAAACTTCGATTTCAGGCAATTATTTTCAATTACTACTCGAAATTTGTCTGTGTCTAAGGGTAAATTTTTAGCCCCAAAGTTGAGTTTTGTTGTCTTCCACACCGTGTTAACGTCTTAACTGAAGAAAAGTTTCGAACCTAATCATATCCCTGTCTTGGGTCTCAAATTCGTTGCGATGACATCATTATATTGGGATTGTGGAAAGCAAAACGCAGGAATTGTTCAAACTCTTCCCAACAAAAATTGGTTTGTAAACCTCATTTTTTGTGATATAAATGACCATTCTTAGGCTCTAAAAGTCGTCGTATTGACAATTATCGCTTCAAATCTTTGTGCCTTAATTTTCTCCCACCGTCTTAAGGGTTTGGACGGTTGTGACCATCGCAAATTTTCAGCCTCAAAACATAAGTATTATGCCTCAACCACGAGATTTGACCGACCACAAGTTTTGCATTGCCGCAACCTTAAAGTCACCCTCAACCTTGGTCTTTTTTTTTTTCGCATCCATATTTTGCATGGGTTATATATGATAGTCTATCGAGAATACCAAAATTTTTTGACAATTTCAAAAAAAATTGTCCGAAATCCTCATTTTCAATGATTATTAATCTTCGAAATGATCCACTTAAAATTGTCGTTTCAGCGGTCATCTTCATATTTTTCGAAAACTAATCCCCCACGGTTCAAGGGTCACATATTATTACCTCGCCAATTTTGGCCGAGTACTCCAATATGTAATCACCAGTAACGCTCGAAACTCATCTTGCGAATGGTGTGTCTCCGCTACTCTGACATTTAATAGCTTCACATGAAATGAAAGAGACCTGTGAACTAATGTTCTGTTATTACACACACACTTCTGTATACCTTCGAGATGAAAGAGAAACAATTATTCCTCATTATAATAAAATTTAGAAAAAAAATGTATAGCAATAGTAATAACTTTCAGCTTTTACTGTACAAAACATAAAACATTGCTTAAGAAAGTTGGTTATGAAAACGTTGGACTTTCAACACAATTACAACGTTAACATTGCGAAATCTATTATTATTTTTGTTTTCTAATCTCCTAAATTCTGTTAAGAGTCTCTCACTTTTTAAGCTAATATACCGATTCGCTCTTTTCGACCACTGGTTAACTTTCTTGCACGGATCATAACTCATCTTACTCTCCTCCTATGGAGATACTAACTCAAGCGACATTCGTCTCAGTTTCAGGTAGAAAGCTATCATTTTCATTTTCGCATTTATCAATGTTTTGCAGTGTGTGTGAAAGAATTATTGTATGTTGAAGGCGTTGAAATTATGTGGAAGATATTAAAAAGTAATTTTCAAGGGAGGAGGTAGAGTTGGTTGATTGGCTTTGTTTATCGTACGTTTCGTAGGCGTAGCCAGTACATTCTTGATCTTTGATGTGGTTAGTTTAATGTATGTTATGTTATCGTGATGTTTTGTATTGAGAGTTTATATAAGGGAGCATATTAATGATAGGTGACTTTATAACACAACTTTAAACTTCGTGAAATGTTTTTGTCCTAAACTCAGAATGTCTCATAATTGATTTCTTTGCAAATGTTGAACGGTGTAACATTTGCAAGGAAATGGACCGAAAATTAACGTTAGATCTTATGGATTTGCATATTTGGTTAGAATTTGGGGCAGGGTATCAGGTTCAGGAGTTTGATCAAGGATGATGATGATATGGAAAGTGAGGGGTGTTGGATTAAGGAGTCGGACGCATGTGAAGAAACGATCACTGGATGATGCCCAGTTCACACGGGTATCAACGTCGTTGACGCCGGTCATGAAAGGGGAAGATCAGCGAATGGGAGCAGCCAGACACTGTCTTTTGAACGTAGAAGATTGGGAAATCATGATTTGTGGTTTTACAGTGTTCGGATGCTACGTTGTGATAGCATTGGGTAGGCATTGTTCTCAGTCACGCATTTTTTCGGGAGTAAAGCTAAAAGAGGTATATCATAACATGGTGCTATTCGCGCTATGTGAATCCAGTGATGTTTTTTTGTTTACTGTCTGTGTGAGGTGTCACTGTGATATTTGATTATGGAACACTGCTCCCGTATTAGGACATTTATGATCATATTCATGTAAAAGATTACTGTTAAAAACGATTACATGTTAAGGATGCTTGTAATTTGCTGTTGTGATTTTACAAGCAAGGGAATAGACCGGAACTAAGATCTATGCAATTGAAATGCTAATGGAGTGAGTTAAGCTCCAACAATGCCTTTTGCATTATCATTGAAGCCTTGAATTCTTCATGAAATTATGTGCTGCTGTCAATGTTTATGACCGAAAGCTTACATGAAATTGTTTCATGTTCTTGTGTCTGACGCATATGTCTTTTCAATGATGGATTGCAGTCTCTGGTGAGTAGAAAGAGCAAAGAAACAATGACTCCAGGCTTACCGCTTATCTAGTTCAAGAGCGAAGCATGAGAGTGAAACAGCAGAAAAGATGGCCGTGTCCTGCCTGCAGCATCTTGCAATGATGTATAATGGAAAAGATTGTGATAGCTTCAGATGGGCGGGTACAGAGCTATTGTGTGCAGAGATGGGTAGTGCCATCGAGTTGCGAAGCAGAGCCCTCAGTATAGAGGAAAAGGAGGCATTGGGCCTCGCCGCGTCAATTTCAGGCATGTGCAACACATACCATACTTTGCAAACAAAACTTATCAATGGTTGATCTACTAGAAGTAAAATTTTCATAAGCAGAATTTGTTGGCTTCGGGACAGATGAGCTGAAGAGAGAGCCGGGAGCGTGGTCTAAGAGAAGTTTATGTTAGATGCGGGTGAATTAGGTTAGGTACGTCATAGTAACTTGAAGGAATACTATTGCCCGTATTATGAAAAAGGGGAAAGATTATAACGCAGAGAGAGTAGACACAGTTAAAACGAATGTACTATAAGTTAGTGTATATAGTATTTATGCGATGAAGGCTCGACGCAGATGTCAGGAAGAAAGTTAGCTTACAAGTCGAGGTAGGCGAAAAAGAGACACATAGAACAGCAAGGCAAGTCATGATACGGTACAATGGAGTGTAATGCTGCATCCCACACCACACTGAAACGCAATCGTTTCGGACATGAGCGGAGGGAGACTATAGCCGGCCTATGGTGGAACGTATATGAGGTGTGCGTGAGTGACGAAGAGTTAAGTATCATATGTTCAAAGGTGATACTAGCTATAGCGAAGATCGGGCATGACCTAAAAAGAGACGAAAATACGTAAGGAAGATATTAGACTCGTACTCTTCTCTCCTAGAATGGCGGCATTCGCTAGGAGCGAGTCTGATTGACTCTTATTTTTGTTCATGCTGCATGATCAGGCAATGCCGGATTCAAAAGTGCGACTAAAAGCTTGCCATCCAGGGGATGAATGCAACAGAAGAGCGGCGACAGACAGTTAGAAACTGGTTGTGCTACTGATAGAGTAGATTCAGAAACGAATTCATTATCCTCTCAGCAAGTATTGGCATATTCGAGGTTATCCCATGATTTATTGGTTTCTTTTCGACCTGATTACACAGTAATTTCGCTTTTTGTTAGTTTCTTAAAGTTTAGATTATAACTGCAAATTTCATTCGCGTAACTCAGGTACTATGAGAAATCAAGAGGCAGTGGCACTTTATCAGCACTAGATGATCCTCAGGAAGCACGCAGAGTGTTTAGGGCAAGGGAAGCGTTTAAGATAAATGGAGCAGGAGTACATTTCTTTGCTTATTATCCTTTGATTTAAGACTTAGTTATGCTCTTCGAAAGTACAACAGTTTTTCAATCTCTCTGGACATTCAATCAAATATTAACTGTAATTATGTAGTGAATGAACAGCATATACGTAATAGTGTTCTCCAGCTGTGAAGTCTGTTCTTTTTTTGGGCGAATTATACGATTACTGAACATCGAAATCTGTGACCTTCGACGTATTCTTATAAATGAACCCACTATTGACTTGTGATTTGGGATGGCGGAAACACGATTATAATTTTTTTGAACTTCCCAAGATGTAAAGATATAGCTTCAACAGAACCATGACCACAGATTTTTACATAATACTAAACTACTGAAAGGGGTATTCTAATCAGGCTTTTACAAAACAATACCCTACTTGCGCAGCACAATTGGGAAAGCAACAAATGCGACTGCTATTAACTTTACAAAACTCTAAGCATTGATTTTAACGGTGAAGAATCATAGCGGGGACAAATCATGTGGTTATGGAGCCGAGGGATTGACTGACTCCTTTTCAAGGTAGCCAACTTCTTCTCGCTGGCTACTTAGGAAATGTGACAGCAAGGAAAGGGTTTTGAAGCTGCAGCTAGGGGGAAAAAACAATTGCTATAGAACATAACACGATCAATATTCAATTTATATAAAAAAAAGAGCGAGGTCTCGATGATGCAGCTTACACTTCTTTGAGTAGGCCATGCACATTGAGCTCTCCTCGTGAATTAGAAATTCTTCACTGTAAAACTGCTCAAGCATAACACGAAGAGATTAATGTTAGCAAGGCATTGTGAACCTTATTGCAAGCTATCGTCTTCACTACCTAATATTTCGTGGAAACCATATAGAAGGTCCTGCGGTATTATTCAAACAGCTGGGAACATAAAAATGGTATGATCATATCTATAATGCATATTCGAGCAACAGGACAAAATTCCAGGGGATACACTGTACTTTGTAGAGAATTTATAGAATACCTTTTATAGTCTCTTCGGGGTGAAGATTCTATACTAAAAGTCTAATTCA